>OMLC01095958.1:11038-33290 GCA_900302585.1 Regalecus glesne | reverse complement strand
CCCCCCTTCTTGTTGTCTCAATGGAGTGATTTGAACTTGACCTGTAGACCATTCTCTCTTAACACATGGGGGTGGGGGTGGGGTGACCTTAAGGGTGACCTTATCACCCAAAGCAAACAGCCTCTTTTCATATGCAGCAAAAGTCTATCCAAAAGGGTTGCAGTATTGGTCCGGGCAGCTTTCTGCCATTTAGGCCACCCACTCGGTGGCGGTTTCAGCAGATTTCCCCCATCATGATTTGCTCTTCATTTCTATGGACAAAGCTCCGCATCACATAGACATCCATTGAAAACATTGGTTTCCGCCTTCGCAACCGATACTTTTTGTTTCAACGTTTCTGTCTCACCAAACCTTTCTCTGCCTCGCACCTCTGGCTTAGTTCCTATTTTCATGGTTGTATTGCTTTGATATCAAACCATCAGTCTTTTTTGAGTGTCTGTTTATATGTCTGCCAATCTTTATGGGGCTTTACTGTTGATCTCACCAAGCGCGGATGGTCATCTGCCGGGGCTTAACTTCCTCAAAGAAGCCAGAGAGCTGTTATATCCACTCTCAGTCCCCCCTCCCCAACATGGCCACCGCCAGCCTCATCTCTCATGCCATTTAGGGTGACTTGAGGTCTTCTCTCTATTGTGGCTGGGTGGAAGACTTATTCTTCAGATGGGAAACAAAAAGGATAAATCCTCTTGTAGATTTGAAATCGTTCTACCTTCCTGTCAGAGTTCATTATATGTTAATATGGAGTAGATCTCTTTGAACGTCTCGGATAAACTCCTTGCCAGCGTTCCTCCTCCACAGATATTTCTTCGTAGTGTCCTTACCCTGCCTGCTCCATCTCTAAAGGGAGAATTCCATCTGAGCAGAGGGGTATGAAGGACGTGAAAAGACCGATTATGTGATCAGTCCTCGAACTCTTCCCGCTCCACTGATTTCCCATGAGGATGATAAGATGTTCACATCACCCCTCTGTCTCAGGCCAAATCTGTCCTGCCTTATGTTCCTCAACATTATGTCCTTCGAGGTGTACATACAATGTTGACTGGAGTCCCGCCGCACAGTCAATAAAGGCACACGGAGGATATCCAAGCTCAAATCTGTCCTGTAACAGGATCCTAAGCCTCAGTAGTATTCAATTTGTTGCCTCACATTCCCATTCAATCAACTAATTTTCAGGTCTCAATGGCCACAGGCCAGGTAATGACTTTTCCTCACGACAATGGCCCTCTGCACTGCAGCAGTCTATATTTAGGCTATAATTATATTGCCCAATGAGTCACAGTAATGATTTTTTCCTTTTAAGGTACACGCATGAATCTCTCCATTACAAATCAAAGGCTTCCTTGAGTCACCTAACTGCTGGCACCACTGAAAATCTCCTACAACTGTCTTGATGCATGGTCAGTAGTCCGGGTAAGGGGATCACAGAAAGAGGTGAATCCGTTCAACTGGATCAGAATTGTATTCAGAAACGTTTTGTCACTCAAACAGGTGAACTCTTCAGTCAATCCTTAGTGAATGGTGCTCATTGCCACCGAATGTGCAGTCAATGAGGCATCTCTCATATGAACCCAGCCTATTGTGGTGTGGTATCAATGTACTGTTTATAAGGGGGGGATGTTTGGAGTCTGCTCAGACTGAAGATGTCACCTGTTTGAGTGACGAAACGTTTCTGATCCAGTTTGAACCGATTCACCTCTTTTTGTGATCTCCTAAAACACTCCGGCACAATCGACGGAATTCATGCCCACAAATGTCAGGGAAATTATCTCACGGATTACTGAACTTCTCACCCTCTGGACACACTCCTGAGAAAACACATTTCAGCCGCTTGTATCTATGATCTCGTTCTTTCGGTCATGACCCAAACATCATGTTCATATGTAAGAGTAGGAACAAACATTGACTGGTAAATCAAGAGCTTTGCCTTCTGGCCCAGTTCTCTTTTTATCACAATGGTTCGGTAAAGCAAATACAATACCGCTCCCACAACTCTTATTCTGCGGGCCAACTCATGCTCCGATTGACCCTCACTCAAGAAAAAGACCCTGAGATACTTCAACTCCCTCACTTGGGGTAAGAACTCTTTCCCTATTTGGAGCGTGTAAGGCACTTACTTCCTGATGAGAACTACGGCCTCAGATTTAGAGGTGCTGATCCTCATCCTAGCCGCTTCACACTTGGCTGTGAACTGATCCGGTGAGTGCTAAAGGTCACAGACCAATGACGCCATCGGAACCACACCATCTGAAAAAAGCCCCGATGCCATCCTCGCTCCACCAAACTGTAATCCCTCTCATCCACAACTACGCCTAACGATCCTCTCCATGAATATCACAAACAAGATGGACGACGAGCCTGTTAAAGCGCTTTATTTAGTTTTGAGTCTCATAAAGTTTATTTCAAGATGATGTCGGGAATATTTACTTGCCCCACTAGCAGATATTATTGCTTGTAGCTACTGTAGGCTGTTTGTGGTAATGGGATGTGTTTCGGGACATTTGTTCTAAACTAGATCATCTTCAATCAAGGTTTTATTTCCTCCTAAGTGAAATTTCCTTACGACAAGTATCCTAATCTTGAAGCAAGGGCACTTCCACGAAACAAGCAGACAATACATCAATAGATTAAGTAAGTAAGCAAAAGTTTATTCATATTGCAGTTTTAGAAAAAAAAATGTTACAAAATGCTTCACATGCAATAATGAAAAATAAGAGTTAATTGATCAAGTGAATCAAATGAAAATTAAACATGACATATAAAGAAACAGACTAAGCAAGGTCAGTAAAAAGGTTTACCTTAAAGACAGGTTTTTAGAAGCTGCTTAAAACAGTCCAAAAATTCTGCAAATCTAATGGATTAGCGAAGATTATTCCAGAGATTTGGGGTTAAAACTGCTAAACGGCTAAAACGTGGTCACCCTGTGTTCAGCAGTTGGAGAGGGGGAGGGACAAAAGACTGAGGTTTGAGGGTTGGAGTGGTTGGGAAATCGAATGAGGAGCGAGAAGATCAGGAAATGTTTTCCGAGCAATATCATGAAATAATGATGGGGAGTACGGCGGCCCAGGGGTTAGCGTTTAGATCCTTGGTTCAAATCTCAGGAGATCCCAAGTCCTTTCCCTATGTCTGCGTGGGTTTATTCGGGGTTCCCTGGTTTTATCTCATCATCAAAAAGACATTCATATCAGGGTTCACGTGCCTGCCTGTGCCCCTGAGCAAGGCAATAGGAAAAAGAAGTGGAGTTAGTCCCCAGATGCTGCAGCTGCTCACTGCTCCCATACAATAGGATGGGTTAAATAAATGAAATAAATAAATGGATTCACTCATCAGTCCGGCAAGAGGAAATTTGGATTTCTCTGCATTTTATAACCCATCCTATTGTATAGGAGGAGTGAGCTGCCAACATATGGTGCTCAGGTAGCAGTGTCGACATGCTTTCTGCAGGACCAGGGATCGATCCTGGATCCTTTTGATTGCCAGATGACCGCTCTACCCACTGAGCTATGCCACCGCAGCAAACTCAGAGATCAAATCTTACTGTGTATACAATGACAAATAAAGTTTGTCATTCTAGTTTCTAGTAAAAAAAGAAGCCTTATGAGACTTTAAACAAGGTTAGAATACACTGATAAGCTTGTATTTTTGTGTAGTGTCTTTGTGTCTGCTTATCCAGCCATTTTGAAACTGCTTATCTCCCCTATACTCAAGATCCCAAATACGTTATCAACCACACTTCTATGTTTTGTAGGAAAATTACGAGTCAAATCCCCAGAACTGAGGAACATCAGGGCTTTCACATGTGAGATGTTGCAGCAGCTGAGGGATTGATGTAGAATAGGTGAAATCCATCAGATGCAGCAGCATAACAACCTGAGATGTGAGTAAGCAGGAGGATACTGGGGAGCGTTTCATCTTTGCGAAAACAAAAACAAAAAAACTGTAAGCTGAGAGGCTACAGGAATCGCGGTAGCTTAACGGATGGAGCGCGGGCCTTGGAAGATGACGAGCGAGAAGCTGTTGGTTCGAATCCACCACAGGGTGTCAAGAAGGAAATCTGGCCTTAACCCCCCCCCCTTAAAGCTCGTTCTAAGTCTGTGTCCGTCCCCCACAACGTGGGGACCGATCGTGTCACGTAGAACGGACCTTTTCGTAAGCGGAGAGGCTATTAGAGAAGAGAAGCGCCGCAGTGTGGATACCAGGACAGAGCTAGTTCCTAGCTTTCTGAGAATGTCAGAAGACACACTTATAAGAGAAGCAAAGGGTTCACACAGGACTGCGCTGTAAGCTGAAAGAAACAAGTTGTCAGCGGTCTAAAATTACAGCAACAAAGTATATTCTTAGAATTGTCAGCCCCCCCCTTATTTCCCCTCCCCCTTGCTGTCACTGACTATGATGTGTGTCCTTTACAAATTTAAGTTCAGGCTTTTGCATTCCTGATGCTGTAACCTAAACCTTGGCTGGCATGGGGTAACTACATGAATCAGTGTTAAGAGAAAACACTCGACATAACTCACATTCTCTTCTCTGAAGCACGCAGCTGAGGTAATATTGGAGGCAGATGAATGACACAGGCACTGGTGGAGGGGGGTAGGAGAGGAAGGAGGAAAAGTTCTGCGGTGGATGACAGAGATTTACACTTGAAGCTCCACTCAGTTTGGACCGTTTTCAAAAATTGCTTATCGTGCTTTTATCAAATCTGTCAATCCGAGAGGGTCTAGAGAGAAATGGCAACACACATGTTGAGTCTATATAATAACAATGCATGGAAGGTCAGAAACTGTCACAGAATGCAGTGAAATGAAACTTTTTCTCACCTTCTTTTAGGGAGTAAAAAGGGTGCTGCTGTCCAAGGTAAGATACGCTACAGCTCGAAATATCTAAATATGATAAAGGTGAACTTTCTCACTCAAATTATTATTTCCCCCAACCCTCAATTTCAGAAAAGCTGCCTACCTATGAGCCAAACATCCCTGAACCAACCACGAGGGCAGACTTCATGAAATGTAAGGTTGTGAATATCTTGAGCCCTTTGGTAATTCGTGAGCTACGGTGATAACTTGCTGTATGTAAAGTCTTTCTTTATCCCACGCTGTTCAAGTCAGTAATATCCATGCATGACTTAAGACAGCTGGACATACGCTGTATATCTTAAGTGCCCGCTTTTGTTTCTCCCCTGGTCCTGTCTTGTCTGCTATTCAATGATAAAAGCTTTCAGTTTGGTATCACACAAAAGCAGAGCAGTTTTTTTTCCTTCTTTAACCCCCCCCACACTTACTCTCAGATTGGTTACCCCTCACTTTGGATGACAAAACTGCACAGAAGCTCCTTTGGATTTCAGAGGGTGGGTCCAAGGTGGCCCGTATGTCAGATGCGGTGTGTCCATATCCCAACAGGCCTGAAAGATATGAGCACACACCACAGGTCGGTATGAGCTCAGCTCATGTTCGTTACACCCCTGTTCTCTCTTCATAGTGTGGAACTTGACTTAATCTAGTCTGTCTTCATGCATCTTCTGTGTCTCCAGGTCCTGTGCAAGGAAGGGCTGTTGGGGTCACGGGGTTACTGGGAGGTGGACTATGATGGCTGGGTGGTGATCGGGGTAGTCTGTGAGAGTTCGGGGCGGAAAGGGGAGGATGGGCCTTGTGGCCTTGGGGAGAACGACAGCTCCTGGGGAGTAGGCTGGGCTGGTTCTTGCTACCAAGTCTGGCACAATGGGGATAATGTGGAAGTGCATCTCCCTCTTTCGTCCACCATGGGCGTGTACATAGACCAGCCTGCTGGAATTATAAAGTTTCTCCTGGTGGAGGGGGAGGGCAACAAGGAGGTGCATCTGATTCACAAGTTCAAATGCAACTTCAAAGGGAAGATGCTGCCTGGGCTCTGGATTGGCACAAACTCTTTCTGCATTCTCCGGAAAAAAGATCAGTAACACAGAAGGTACCGAGCAGGAGGGGAGGAAGAGATGAGGAGAAAGATGCAGAGAATGGAGCAAGGATCATGTCATGTCAATTAGATTTAGTCAGAAGGTAGAAGGAGTGTTTGATGTTTGGGGAACAAGTTTTGGCATTACTAAGCAGTATTGCAATGTAACATCTTTTTAGATTGGGGTGATTTACTCTAATGCATGAGGAAAGTTTGTTCATTTCTGTATGGTATCATTCATGAAGATGACAAATGATTAATATTGCCTACCTATTTATGTATTTTAATTAGCTTAGATAAGTGCTTGTGTTTTTGTTACATGCAATACTTCCGTGTATGTTGTAATAATTATATGACTTTAGAGCTTGTGTAATTTTATATTTGTAGCCATGTGAATATAGTTAATAAATATAATCATAGCCAAATACTGTCTACCAAGTTTATTTGCCTTGCCTTAAATACATGCATGACTGAATGAGTGTCTGAGTCACTAAGATGCAATTTGCTGAAGGCTGGATTTTATATGTACTGTGCATAACACACACACACACACCACACACACATGCAAGCATGCATGCACACGTGCGCGCGCACACACACACACATTTATATATATATAGGCGTGGCATGGATCAGTGGGTAGAGTGGTCATCTGGTGATCGGAAAATTGCAGGTTCAATCCCAACACCTGTAAGAGAAGCATGCCGAAGTATCCTTGAGTAAGACACTGTTCCCCTAATTGCTCTGCCCTGTGATGGACTGGCAACCTTTCCAGGGTGTATCCCCGCTTTTCACCCAATGAGAACTGAAATAGGTTCCAGTTACCCCACGACCCGACTTCAGATAAGCAGTTGACAATGGATGGATGGGATATAGATATATATATATATACATACATATATATGCGTGTGTGTGTATGTGTATGCATAGTGTTAAGAGCAATTTATCATCTAAGCTCTTATAACCATAATGCACGCACTTTACCCCAGTAACCCCACTCTATCCTTGAAGTAAGATGTTCACTATAGTGGCACCTCTCCTTGCATTTAAGATACAATAGCATAACCTCATCTCATATGTTTCTTCCCTGTAATCTCATCAAGTCTTTAAAGAAGATTTCCACTACTAGTGGCATTTTTCTCCCAGCTTTTAGACAAGACAGCATACTTGGACACCTGATTGCCAAAGACCCTGATCTCCTTCCTGCCCCAAATCATCTTGTTCTCACAATGTATAGATAACAATGTATCTGTTTGCTTGTGGTCAGACCCTGTTTACACATTGTGTGAGCAGACTATGTCCTTTCAGTGCTGAAACTATTGCTCTGTGACTCCAATTGCTTAAGAAATATACATAGGCAATTTTCCAGTCCCCACTCTTATTTTTCTCACCAGGAAATACAGATTTCAATGACATGCAGCACATATAAAATCCAGTGGATTGAGTTTTAGTGATTAAGAAATGGGTGTCACAATACCCTCTAGAGGGTCTGAATCATATTGCATCAGATCAGCATTAACATTAGTGTTCAACCTTTTGACGTTAAAATAATAACTTCTCGCATTTTGTGTTCCTCCTTTATTGAAACATAAAAGTGTTTAAATGAACATATATTTGCTTTGAAACATTGGAGGTGTTGGACACATTTCCATTTAAATCAAACTATTTCTTACACTCAGTCCACTTTCTCATTCATTCAGAAACTATTTGAAGCACAAAACCAAAAAGGCTTTCATACATTGGATACTGTTGGTTTACAATCATTCTATCAGTCAGTCATTCGTTGGCAAAAGTAAAAGTACAAATAGGCATCGTCTGAGGAGACATAGGTGTCCCCACTCACATTTTGAAAAAATGACAAGCTTTACACTTACTGCGATCATATCAAAATTCTCCACCCATTTAGGCTTCAAACCACACTTTCCACCATAACTGACTGGGTTATTTAGGCTGTCCACTACAAAGCTGTAGTGTTCAATCCTAACATAGTATTGGCTGTATGTTGTGTGGTAACTAGTGTTTTAAGACATGTATGTAACTTGTACAGGGCTATAGTGTTGAGAATGATAAGCATTTGTAACAGCATTGCTTTTGGTCAATTATTTCTTAAAGCAGATGCCATTAATTTTGGTTAGTGATAAATAACTGGAGGTACAACTTTTACACTCTTGACTCTTCTAATTCACTTCTGCCCACCAATCAAGCTCTTTCATAGCACATTAAAATCACACCCTCAATTCCTATATTCTCTCTTACTGCTACCATTTCTTTTTTCTCCACAACTCTATCCCTTTTCTTTCTTTCTCTATGCTTCAATGTTTAAGGGAGAAGTCGCCTGTGTTGAGACGTGGCCGAGGCAGTGCTCCAAACATCTCCGTCCCATCTGTGGCTCCAGGGGCCAGCAGGGCTTTCATGCTGGCCGCAATATGCTCTAGATCAGCACAGCCCACCTGAAGGATATAAAGAGAGTATAAGTGTTATCATTTATAGGAAGAAGCTCACAAGGTTAAGGGGCTTTTAAACATTAAGAGTAGACTCAAAAGAAACTCCATGGTTCTCCAACAAGGAACCTGTTACTCTTATCAGTGCAGACTGACAAAATTCCCACAAACCATTCTAGTTTGTAATCCAAATGAGAATTCTGGAATAGTTCAAAATATCTTTAGATTAATTATGCTTCAAAAAATTTAAGCATCCACAAACCCTTTCCCCACTGTTGCCAGCCCCTTCAGCAGCTCTGCTTCCTCTGTATCCCCACACAGGCACAGAGACAGGCAAGGAGCGGGCCAGAGCCAAAGGATGGGGCTGTCGGGATGAATAAGTAGCCTGACCCATAGCCATGCTACGCGAGGGTGGGGGAGCATCCTCGCTTAGGGAACCTACAACAAAAATGTAATGAAAAACTGTTGTTTTTATAATGCATTGGCTCTACATACATATTTATTGATAATTCTTTTTTTTAGAAACAGTGCATCTTAATTTATATGTAGAATCATATGTAAATATGCCAAATTTAGACACCTGTCTATTTTTCATCTCTTTTCTCAAGTAGTTAAGGGTTCAGTGTTTCACTTAAGGACACTTTAACACTCATTCTAAAGGAACCAGGACTCCAACCATCAATCTTCCAATTACTAGACCTCTTGAGCCATGTTGACCCAATAACATTCAATCTGCAATATACACTCTTACCATCAGTACTCTCTTCTTCCACATCGGACTCAAAGAACGGTTCATAGTCACGAGACAACGAGTCTTCATCCATAGAGAATACACCTGAAATAAATGGGGGGGTGCATGACAACTGAAAATCAATGAACAAAGTTCTGACGTATTCATAGAAAAATGTTTGTTAACTATTGTGTTCAGTCCTCACCAGCACTTTCATTCAGGTTACGTCTTCTTTCATCCATGTCTTCTTCATCTTCCTCATCCTCACACTCCTCTTCCAGTTCCACAATGCCCGGTCTCTGTCTCCTTCTCTCAGCCCCTTCAAGCACATTCCTCTCCCGTTCTCTCTCTTCATTACCATTTTGCCCAGCTGTCTGGCCAGTAATAGCTCCTGAGCTATAGATTGATGGATAGCTTTGTGAATACAGTCTGGTGTTGGGACTGACAGTGCCCTCCCCTCCATCCACTGTAAAGCTCTTTAATAGAGAAACCACAAATTCAGATGACATAAACCAAAGTGACATTGACATCCATAAAAAATATGACTGTTTTTGCAGACACAGTATTTCCGTCCATTACATAGTGTGTTCTAATCTCCTGTGTCCAAGCATATGCTTCATTAGCATTCTACATACATGTTCTATAAACCTGCTCTACTGTTGAATTGTTCTAGTGTGCCAATGTCAGTTGGGTCCACTGCTGTGTTTACATATGTGCACAGTATTTTTTAGTGTTGTAGTCTGTGAATTGTTTCATTCTGTACACACAACATCCATTGCATCCCTGTCTGTCTTAGGAGAGAGATCCCTCCTCTGTTGCTCTCCCTGAGGCTTCCTCTCATTTCTTCTCCCTGTTAAAGTTTTTTTTTCATGGAAGTTGCTCCTTATCCAATGAAATGGTTTAAGGACTGGATTTTGTGTTAGTGTAAAGCCCACTGAGGCAAATTTGGGATTTGTAATAGTAGGAAATACAAATAAAACTGACTTGATTTTCATATCATCCATTCCAACTGTATTCTCACCTATATGCTTCCAGTATTATACTTGGATTGCGTTATATGCTACGTTCCATTTTCTTCTTTCTATGGACATTTCTATTCATAATGACCTTTTCTCCTGACTGCATTATGTCATCTACAGCTGCAACATATCAATTTCCCTACAGGGATTGTCAAAGTTTGACATGATCCAGTCTTTAAAGAAAAAACAAGAACAGACTACTACAAGTAGAGAACTGAGAAGAAAACCTACCCCTCTGGGTCCCGAGTCAGAAGGGATGTCAACCATCACCTTGGTTTCTCCTTCTCCCATAGCCTGACATGTATGCCTCTGGGCTGTTAGCATGCTTGTAGAGTATAGCACTGCAATGTCCTCCAAATAGCGAAGAGTGGATTCAGCAAGAGCCCCTTGACCCCATACATTGTAAGAGTATTCACACTTCCTAGGAAAGGCACTACTGCTCTCCCTTTTCCTTATCCCTTCTCCCTCTGCAGCTGATGGCTGGAACTTTTTACAAGCTGTAACTATGGCCAGGTCACAGCCCGATTTTTGGCAATAAGTTTCTGCAGCAGAGAGTAGTGCGACCCAGCTCTCTTTGTGGTTGTCTGGGATATCAAGAACAGGTGACTGGGTGATGGAGGCCATACTGGTGACTAGGACTGCTAGTGGCTCTCTCTGATAAATTTACTTTGATAGAGCTAAATTCTAAAGCAATGTGAGAATGCTAATGAATGTCCCAAAAAATAAGTAACAAAGAGATACTTAGATCAATTTGGGATATCAAATTTGAGAATATCTCAACAGTTAGCTCCGAGTTCTTTGTTTAACTGCGGTGCATAAATCTGACGTTGAATAAATTCTGATTTGCTGGTTTAGGCCTATTTTTGCATTAGAGAAGATGGTAAATTGATCTAACACGTGAAGAGGCACTAGGTGACTGTAATAAATGGTGTACAGGTTGCGTCGCTGTGCATTCGAGAGCCAGGGGAGAGATGGGGAGATCTTCCTCGTTGATGGTGATACCTGTCCAAACACAAAACCAAAACAGTGGCGCTTATCTAACTAAGAGAAGAGCAAGTTTGAATAGAATGTTTTTAGCAATCAAAAAGGTGTCCATTTATTAAATGGATAGTATTAATTTGCATTAACTGCAGAACACAATCTATCCTTCGAAAAAGCATGTCCCTGTCCCCCCCTCCCCCGCATTCGTTAGCAGCTAGCAATAACAACTGCTAGTAGCCAATGAATGCATGATATTCCTCTTGGTTACCCACCTTTGCGTTCAATGTCATAAATGCCAACAATAAAACCAGATAGGCAATGTTTCAAACTATACAACAGACATGTCGGTGTGATTACAAGGGGTGTTAATCTTGTTTGCTCAGTGTTGCAAACTGGCTGACTCGGCTGTGTCGACTGGCCATGACCACATTTCACCTCCATTTTTTTGCTTTGGAAGAGACTAGACACCTAATGTCTAAATTGGACCAACGAAAATAAAGGCTCACTTACACATTCAGCTTGTTCCTTCTTCGACTGTAAATATAAATCGCATTTAAACGGGTTTCTTAACCTTCTTTGTCTGTCTTCTCCCTGGATCTCTCTCCCCTAGGCTCCAAGATTGCCTGTTTACAGAAGTACCAATAGGACGCACGTCGTACACGTGACTGTGATAAGTGGGCGTTCTCGTCTTGTTCTCGTGCACTGGGCCAGAGCTATTTTCCTCACTAACGGCAACGCCTGCTTCTGACTGGTTAAAAATCGGGTAAACCTACCTCTGATTGGTTAAAATTAGGGTTAGGACGTTGTTAGGGTTAGACTTAGCCAATCGGTGCTTTTGTTACACGGAAGTTTGATATATCTCGTTCTTTTAACTTTTTTTTATTATTTCGAACAGTGTTGCAAACATTCGGTACAAACAAATATAGGACAGTTTTATCATAACAGTAATTTATCACGGAGCAAATTGGAACAAAAAATAAAAGCCACAGCAGAAACAGAAAACTTTAAAAGTTATGAAAAATATATTCAAGAAACATTAACATAAACTAATATATGATATATAGTAAGTGTCCTATAGTATTAATCTGTCGTAATATTTTAGAAATAGGACGTTTTTGTTGTAATTTACCATTCTTTGGAATGGTATTTTGTATAGTCACCAGGTGACTCGTTCAGTCTGAAGAAATCACCAGGTGAGTGATGAAACGTTTCCAAATAAACTTCTGATCCAGTTGAACGGCTTCACCTCTTTTTGTGATTCCCATACCTTGATTATTGAGCATGCATCAAGACATGATGAGCCAGATGTTGCAGAATTGAACCTACTGCAGGGCATCAGGAATAGCATCTGGTTTTCATTCCCCATGTTCCATTTATGTCTGTGTCTACCCATAATGTGAGATCAATCATGACTTATAGAAATGGACCTCTCATGCTTTGTGTTTAAGTCATGTGAACCTGATCAGAATACTTTTCCATCTTAAAGATTTGTGAAAGCAAAGAAACAGGTCTGTAAATTGAGATTGTATATCTACTGACTTGTATGTGGGTATGACTTCAACTGTTTTCATTTGAAATGGAATATCACCTATTTTCAGAGATTGATTGCACGACAGAGGTTTCACCATTCAATCAATAATATCATTAACTAGCATCATTTCAATATCATTGTTGTCTGTTGGCTTCTCATAGATCCTTTGACAGTGTCGGATATTTCTTCTTCACTTGTTCCTTTTAATAACAAAGATTATTCCTTTTTCTTTCTAGTAAATAAGGGTTCTGTGTCTGCTCCTATACAATAGGATGGGTTCAATGCAGAGAAGACATTTCTTTGTATGTAAAATGATAAATGAACTCAGCTTCTAGATTATATTATGATGCTACTGCTACTCCTTTCAGCTGTTCACGTTTGGGCTCACCATGGCGGATCATCCATCTCCATATCATCCTGTCCTCTGCATCTTCTTCTGTCACACCAACCAGCATGTCCTCCCTCACCACATCATAAACCTCATCTTTGGTCTTCCTCTTGTCCTCTTGCCTAGCAGTTCCATATTCAGCCTCCTTCTCCCAGTATACCAGCATCTCTCCACCAGACATGTCCAGACCATCTCAGTCTAGCCTCTCTTGCCTTGTCTCTTACTGTGTCCAACCTGAGCTGTCCCTCTAATATATACATTCCTAATCTTGTCTTTCTTCATAACCTCCACTGCAAATCTTAACACCTTTAACTCTGCCAACTCCAGCTTTACCTCCAGACTTTTTTTCAGTGCTACTGTCTCCAAACCATAGAACATTGCTGTTCTCACTACCATGTTGTAGATCTTCCCTTTCACGCTTGCTTGTACTCTCCTGTCATAAATCACCACTGACACTCTTCTACACCCACTTCACCCTGCCTACCTTCACCTCTCTTCCACACTCCCCATTACTTTTAATAGTTGACCCAAGTATTTAATCTCACCCATCTTCCTTACCTCTACTCATATCTTTGCTATCCCACTATCTCCCATCTCATTTATATATATTTATTCTGTCGTGCTCCCACTGACTTTCATCCCTCTTATCTCCAGTGCATACCTCCACCTACCCAGAGTCCGCTAAACCTGCTCCCTACTTTCACTATCATAATGTCATCCACAAACATCCTCATCCATGGAGACTCCTGCCTGATCTTTTCAATCACCATTATAAATAAAAAAGGGCTCAAAGCTGATTGTTGATGTAACTTCACCTCTTCCTTGTTTCCATCCATCATCTACCACACACCTCATCATTGTCATACTGCCCTTATACATAAACATTTTATGTGGCACAAATAGTCCCCACATTTTAGGGGTGGATACTGATTTAGATGGAGCTTAGGGGATTGAGGCCAGAGGCCCTTTCTGATGCCCTGCATATAGTGGATTCGATCCCTCTGCCTCTAGCTCGTCAATTCCCAAATCACATGCATTCTACCCACTGAGCTACCACGGCCGAGACCGGGTCATATGCGTTCCCTAAATCCACAAAGACACAATATAACTCTTTATAAGCTTCTCGGTATTTCCACATCAACATTCTCAAATAAACATTGCATCTGCGGTGTTCTTTCGTGGTATGAATCCATACTACTACTCACTAATCCTCACCTCTCCTCTTAGCCTAGTTTCCACTATTCTTTCCCATATCTTCATACTTTGCGTAATCATTTTTTTACTTATGTAGTTGCTACATCTCTGTACATCTCCCTTATTATTGGAAATTGGTAGCAGTGTACTTATTCTCCACTCCTGAGCTATCATCTCCTTGCAAGAGTGTTTGCAATGTATTTAAAAACTCCATCGTCATCTCACATCTAAACTTTCACAGGTGTCTTCTGCACCATCCACCTTTCTATTCATTGTCCTCATAGCTACCCTGTCAGTAACCAATGTATCGTCAAATAGAGTGAGCAATTGTAGTTCAGGATTGTAACTTGAAAATCATTGCAGATCCATGTTTAAAAATCAGAATTAATAAAGCTTGAGTCAGAGTTGCAGAAGACATTCAGATAAATGCTAAAACGTAATCCTGTTTCTTAAATCTTTATTCAGATGAGCTGATCAAGCTATTTTGATGTTTTGACTACCTGGATAATTGAGCATTGAAAGCTGATTTTCGTATCATTGCCACAGTTTTGAGCATCTTCAGCTCCAGGTTTTTAAGGTCGCACCAGGGGGTCAGCTGTTCAATCTACCGTCGCCACGTTGACTGTAATTGCAAGTCATGTATTAATAATCAACAAGCTATCACACATACTGAAGACAAACCAGGAAGTATCCGTGCGAAATGCTTGCTCTGGTTGGCTCATGGCTTATGACGTATTTAAATGGCATCCTTTTTATGTGGGAGGGGTTTAAGAGACGAAGCCTGACGTAACTTTTGTTTTGGAAGAACCAACCAGAGAACCAATCGTAGGAAGAATGGATCCCAAAGTCGATAATTATAAGGTCCGTGTCTCGATGCTATCTAAGTATTTATTCTGCAGTATTTTGTAAATGTGTAAAATTGACGTGGCATTTCATAAAACATGATATCCATTTTTGAATCGCCTTGCCACCCTTGTCAAAGTTATAAGATTTTATGGACCTCTTAAGCAGTCGAGCTAAATGTTAGCTTGTATTAGCTCAAGTTTACGACTGGTGAAGAAACGTCAATGGTAGGGTTACGTACAATGTTTAGCTAAATCTATATCTATACTTATTGGGCTGTAATGTCTAACAAGCCGTGGCCTGTTCTAACACGATGACTACAATAGGCAGCGAACATGGTCGGTGGTATAATATGTTATTTTTACACCAGCTGGAATTTGAACGATTGTTGCTATCTGACTCTACAAGGTGGACTGGACTGAAAAAACCCGACTGCCCCGTGTGACAATCTCATTTTTTATCATTGATATATCAACTTTTATTTTACTGTCTATGTCTTGTAGTAATATTGGGGTGGTGTTGTTGCTACTGCTGCCACACAGTTGTATGTGTTAAATGTATAATGACAAATAGAGCCTCTATAACAAACACTGGTTGAATAAACTGTGTATATGATCTGTTGCTGATACAGCAGTTCACATGTTTTGTAACCACATGTGGATCCCCTGAAGGCTGGGTGGCATGATAGTTGTGACTCACTTTCATATGACTATAACTGGAGATAGAATAGGACATATTACCGTTGGCATAATGGTCACTAGTAATCCCTGCTAACATTACAGTATTTCACCTGTTCAGCTCACGCATCTCCGGAATCCATTGCAACTAATTTTGCCCTTTTTAAATTCTGTGGTTTTGCTTTTGTGTTCTTTTCTCATTACTCAGTTGATATTTGAGAAAGAAGGGGTGTACCTTCACACCAATGCCAAGAAGAGTACCCAGGATACCTCCATTCCTGGGTTTATCCGTGTCGTGGAACGGGTATGATAATTAATCTCAGTTGCTATATGAGAGAACATAATCAGAAAGAGACTGGGATAAATGTCTTGTTTTTTTTGTTTTTGTTAGGCAGGGGAGCCAGCATTAGAATGGATCCCACTAGAGGATGAGGGACTAAGGGCCCCAGCTGTACTCTTCACCAAAAAGGTCAGTAACCTCATGATTTGAACTTTATAGAAAATATGTACATTTTCAGACAATTTTAAGAATGCTTTAACATTTTTTATCCATCCCCTGATGACCACCTGTGGAATATCTTTGAGTACTGATTTCATATTTTTTGCCTTTGCTTATTTTTATACCTTATTCTGTTTTACCTATCTCTCTCTCTCTCTCTCTCTCTATCTCTCTCTCTCTCTCTGTGTGTTTGCATACATGCACGCACACACACCTTTATTATATACCTTAATTTTTTTATTGCATCTTGTTCTTATATCTTTCAGTAACTGAGTCTCCCACCCAAAGAATTTCACATGAGTGTAACTGTATATCCTTTGTGACAATAAAAATCTTACATCTTCAATCACTTTCCACATTTTAGGATGGTGAGGGAGGAGAAGAGGATACAAAATTTGACCCTGGGTATGAACCAGACTGGGCAGTCATTAGCACAGTGAAGAGGGATCGAGAGCATGTCCCAGTCAAAGAGACAAGTAAAGTGACTCACTGTCATATTTGCCACAATTTCACAGTATTGCTGTATACCATATGGCCCGCAGTTGCTCAGTGGGTAGAACACATGCACCTTGGGAACTGAAGAGCCAGAGGCTGTGGGTTCAAATCCACTGCATGGCATCAGGAAGGGCATCTGGCCTTAATCCACCAAGCTTCCTCTAAGTCTGTGCCCACTCCCACAACTTGGGGACTAACTGTGTCATGTAAAACAGACCCGAACGATGTAAGATTTATAAAACCCGAGTTATCAGAAACGGTACAAAATATGCCTCATTTTCCATAATTAGATATTCAGTTTTCATAAACCAGCAGTAGGTGTCATGTGAGGCAAATAAAGCTTTTTTTGTCCAAAATAAATTACTCCCTTTTTGTTTCCAGGTCAGTGGTCCTTCTCCCTTCCCCTCTCAGAGTTATACTCACTTCGAAGGGCTCGCTTCTCCTTGGGGAGAAACTTCCTGGTGTTGACCAGTAGAGGGGGTCATCCACTACCTCCTCTGCACTTCCACAGGGGCGGAACCAGGGAACTGCTGACGGCCCTGCAGCGCTACATCATTCTGACTGCGTATGTTTTATCAGAGGAATCAGCAATCAGTTTCTGGTCTTCTGTTATGGTCAGTGCTTAATTTGTTAACCAGAAGGTCCCAGAGTACTTGTAGGTGGGTGTTCCAGCGAGTCATGGAACATATCAAAATTAGTGCCTTGAGCACAATGGACAATGCCTAGGTGCTAGCTTTCAAAACTAAACAAAACTTCCACTACAAAAAAATCATTATTTATTTGCATACATCTATTAGACCATTCACAATAATCACTCAAAATGAGTGGAGGTGGATATGTCAGGGTTGAAACGGCTGTTTATGGTTTGAAGCTCTCTCATTGACTGTCCCATCACTTCTCTGTTGTTTCCCTTCTGGTTGTGGCTTGCCACATTGGGGTAAAATTGGAGTTGGGGCTGAAAGTTTTATTTAGAACTAAGAAAAGAAATCAGGGGAAACTGAATTAAGATACATCTTTAGTCTGTCTCATTCTATCAACCTCCTCTGCTGGATTTCCCAATTCAAATTGCAGTGACATTACTTCACGTGACATGCCTATAACTCATACGCTTTGGGGATCACTAAATGACCTGATGTCTCCCTCTGTTTCTTATGTTTTTAAATCAGATTTTAAATACATCCAAAATAAGCAAACAAGTCATTTATGAGCACCTTAAATGGGAAATAAAATAATGACAGATTAGATATCGCATTTATTTACAGATTTGGGCAATGACAAAAGAGGTGCTGGATCCAATCAAATAGGTGCCAGTCCCACTCTGGGAGGTCCCAAATTATGTTCCGGCAGGACATGGCACAAATTATGCCGTGCTTCTGGCCATTATATGTCGTAAAATGCATCATATTATCATCACCTACAGTGCAGACAGTCAGTGTGCTATATTTTCACTATCTATGCATCACATAATTGGAACAGCATCATGTGACTCTCACTGTTCTTTGAATTTGGGCTTCTTTCACCAACAGGTCACCAGTAGATGGACGGCTCTTCCTTGCCTATCCTCATGACTCCGGTGCCCTTTCTCAGTCCTTTGATGAGTTGCAACTCCTTGATGATGGAGGCTCTGACCTTGTCTCAGTATGTTCTTTTTTCCTCCTTTGTAAATGTAAGAAAGTAGTTATAAGAGAATGTGATTCATTGTCCAGTGAAAATTAAATACATTTGCTTCTTTTTCAAATTATCTACTTGAAGAGATTCATCCAGGACCCCTATGCCACTACCTTTGGTGGATTCTCTAAAGTCACAAATTTCTTTCGGGGGGCTCTTCGCCCTCCTGAGTCTCCCTTACATCCTCGTACTGCTCTGGATCCAAATGTACCTCCTTCAAATGATGAAGAGCCTGGCTTTGAACTCATTACCTGTGTAAGTGGAACAAAAAGGGGGAATTATTTAATCTTCACCTATAACCTAGTATTCAGAATTTGTTTTCATATCTAGGTGTTAAGGAAGTCCACAAAGCAATGGAGATTAAATGTGCTTTCCACTGTCTCTGTTTTTAACTAAGGGGGTAGAGCTTGGCCCCAGACCAGAAGTGACGAGGGGACAACCTTTGGACAAATGGGAGGAATTTCTGGACCCAAAAGGGTGTGTCCAGAACCCTGAGCAAATCAAAGAACTGGTGTTCAAAGGGGTAGGGTAATAATCTCATTCACTAGCCTTACATGGAAGATCTCTTTCCATTTAGCTCACACCTAGAGTTTTTAGTTTATGTCTAATCTCATTCTTATCCTATCCAGGGTATCAGGCCATCCCTGAGGAAAGATGTGTGGAAGTTTCTCTTGGGCTTTTATCCGTGGAATAGCACTGCCGAAGAAAGGGATGACATTCTAAGGGTTAAAACGTCAGTGTTTTACTACGATGATCCCTTCTCTCATCACTCTTGATCTAGATATGATTAGAACTTCAGACAGTTTATCTGTTAAATGCCTCCATGTCTATTTAGAGATGAATACTTCAGGCACTTTATCTGTTAAATGCCTCCATGTCTATTCAGAGATGAATACTTCAGAATGAAGGTGCAGTGGAAGTCGGTCACTGAAGAGCAAGAGATGAGGAACTCTCTCCTCAGAGGATACCGAAACCTGATAGGTCAGTTTTACCCTCTGGGAAAATAACTCCTCACCTTATTGGTCATCTTAACTCTTAAAAATTCAAGGTCTGGTCTAGCAGCTTAGAATAAAAGCTTACTAAACACTGATACAGTGATGTTTCCTAATGGCAGTTCATATATGTCGGCTAAATTTAAATTAGAATTGATTAAAATGAACACATTTTTTATACCCAGTTGTTACGCAAGTGCCAAAAATCTTGTTTGAGCAGTGGGCATATTCAAAGTGATAAGAGCCTCTCATTGAAATTTTTATTGACAAGTGAGATGAAAGCATCCACGTGGATTTATGCATGTGGATAACATCTAACATCTCACATCTTAACATCTGTTGGCTTGCATTTTTTATTCCAAGCCAGAATCAGACCCAGAATACGACCTAAAGTTGATTTGCTTGATTTATGAGAATTAGCCTAGTAGTGGTCTATGTGTAGTCTAGCTCACCTAATGAGTGCTGGGATAGTCTTCAGCTTGGCCCAGCAACCCAACTTCGGATAAGAGATGACAATAAATGGATGGTTGTTAAAGTCTTTGTGTATGCTCAATAATCCAGGTAAGGAAGTTGCAAAAGTTGAATCAGCATATTGGGAGACAACAGTTATTGAGAGAAATGTTTCATCACTCATCAAAATGACTTCAGTCTACTGACTGCATGTATCCTTCAACCCTATAAACAATACAATGGTATGATAACTGAAACTGATGACGGTTTCAGATACAGATTGGCAATTGATTCGAGTTTCAGTGGTAGTGAGTTCTATTTTCATAGCGGATTGGAGAATAGTTGCAAAGACAGCATTGTAAAATGGTGACATTTTCTTAGGCCTCCTCTTCACTTCAGGGATGGTCAATTCCTCTTCACATAGTAGAGGGTCTCTTTGACTTCCTGTTCAGATCTCCTATCAAGGATGTGCACATCCTTGTCCTTGAAGATCAAACTGAGAGTTCATGACTGAGTACACTCTGTATACAACCTTAGAGGCTACAACATGTTTCGGGTGTGTTAAAGAGGGCCATATGATCAGGGCTTGAGAAGACTTGAGAATTATATTCAGACCAACACTTAAAATGTTTTGCCCTTAAGCCTCGACAAAATGACCTGGTAATGCCGATAGTGAGTGCTACAAGCTGTTTTGCTGTTTGTAACTTTTATTTTCTGTCTTTGGTATTTCATAACAGAAAGGGATGTGAGCAGAACAGATAGACATAATACCTTCTTCTCTGGAAATGACAATCCTGGACTGACCCTGCTCCATGATGTGCTGATGACATATTGCATGTACAACTTTGATCTTGGTATGTATTCATGAATAGCAATCATAGAGTATTGCTCCAAATTATTTTAAAAAAATAAAACTTTTTTAAATGATGTCATTCAACAGCAGCCACCCAGTCTCTTTGAACCATATGCAAGCTACACAGAAAGTAGAAGAGAGAAATATCATAATTCTGACCATGTTTCTCTCTGTCTCTCCAGGCTATGTGCAGGGAATGAGTGACCTTCTGGCACCCCTTCTGTTTGTCACTCAGAATGAGGTCGAGTCCTTCTGGTGCCTGACAGGCTTCATGGAGCTTGTGGTCAGTAATAGTATCACAGTTTATTTCTATTAGATCTCTAGTATAAGGAGATCCGACAAGTTATGGTGGAAGCACCTTGAAATTGAATCTAACATTTATAGCAAGCTAATGAAGGGAGGCAAAAATTGGCGTAAAATATGGTCAAATTTTCTAGTTTTAGTTAGAATTATGGCAGCGGCATTTTGAACCATCTGAAGACATTTAGTGCCAGAAAAAGAACATTACAGTAATCAAGTCTGGATGTAACAAATGCATGTATTAGTGTCTCTGCATCAGCCATAGACTGGCATGATTGAGCTTTAGCAATGTTATGCAAGTGGAAAAAAGGCAGTCTTGGTGAGTTCTTTTATGTGCTTATCAAAGGAAAGGATAGGATCAAATGCAACACCAAAATATTTGACAGCTACACTTTGTAAAATCACAGAATTTCCAACCGTTATTGATACTTGATCAATGAGGTGTTGGTGTCTAGCTGGGCTAATGAACAGAAAAAGTCTAGAATCTCACGGGTGGTGAGTGTTGAGCAGCTAATAGATGGTTGCTTCTTGATAAATTTATTAAAAGTATCAAAGGTAAGTCTTGGAATAAGATAAGATATTCCTTTTATTAGTCCCACTGGGGGAAATTGCGGTGTAACAGCAGCAAGTGTAAAGCACAGTAAGAGAGATATCACATCTAGAAATAAAATGTAGCATAGACACAATTCAACAGGGTAGAAATATGTACATTGTATACAGTATGGACAGACAAGACAGATTGCACTCATTGTTAATTATCCAGTATATTGTAGTTATTGCTGTACATGTTTTGGGGTTGTTCTATTGGGGGAGCAGTGCTGATTAAAGAGCCTGACAGCTGCAGGAAGAAAAGACATACGGAAACGCTACTTCAAACACCTTGGATGCAGTAAGCTATCACCGAAGGAGCTCTCTAGCCTAGCAATGTAGTCCTGCATGGGGTGAGAACTATAATCATCATAGATGACAGCTTAGCCATCATCCTCCCTTGTCCCACTACCTCAGCAGTGTTTATGGGGGATCCCATGACTAAGCTTGCTTTCTTGACAAGCTTATCAAGTCTCTTCCTATCTGCATCTGAGATGCTGCTGGCCCAGCAGACCACTCCAAAGAAGATGGCTGGTGCTACCACCGTGTTATAAAATGTCTTGATGAGTGCTCCCGGCACTCCAAAAGACCTCAGTCTCCTCAGCAGATAGAGTTGGCTCTGGCCCTTCATATATATATATATATGAAGGGCCAGAGCCAACTCTATCTGCTGAGGAGACTCAG
>OMLC01095958.1:0-11018 GCA_900302585.1 Regalecus glesne | reverse complement strand
TCCAAAGAAGATGGCTGGTGCTACCACCGTGTTATAAAATGTCTTGATGAGTGCTCCCGGCACTCCAAAAGACCTCAGTCTCCTCAGCAGATAGAGTTGGCTCTGGCCCTTCATATATATATATATATAATTCTTATATTTATTAACATTGATTATGTGAGAAAGATATATGTTGCTTTCACAGCAGCTAACCGTGCTTGTATTTCAATAAGCACTCATGCCAAGAATTGTAGAAAACTTCCCATTTTAATTTTTTCCATTTACGTTCTAGCCTACTGTAGGCCTGCTTAATAGAACAGGTCTCATCATTAAACCACGGCGTAGGCCTCTTTAATTTTGTAGCTCTTGTTGCGAGAGGTGCAACTGAATCAGTAGACAGGAAAGGGCCACATTTAAGTCACTCCTGAGATTTTCAACAGAGTCAGTCGCTGCAGTAAAAGGAGCCAAGACCTTTTGGCAGCTGCTGGCCAAGTATAGCTACAGTGGATGGACCGATGTGTCGAGTGGACATTGGCTCTGTGTTCATAAATAGGTGATTGATACACTAAATTTAATAAGAAAATGATCTGACACAGCAGATGTAGTTGGTGAGATATTAAGTATTCTTGGCCATTCAGATGTATAGCAGACATGATATTTACAGCATACTAACTCCCGGAAAATTCGCATGAACAAAGGCAGCCATTATACATGGCTTTCATAGACTGGACAAAGGCCTTTGGCTCAGTAGACCACCAGGCTCTGTGGAGCATGCTATCAAGATATGACTAACTTTACCAATATATCAGAATATTAAGGCTTCTATGTGATGACATGTCTAACAGACTGAAAATGTAATGAAATATTTCTCTCTATAACTTTATGAATAGTTGAACCGATTCACCTTTTTTAGGGATTACTTCAATAAGGGGCTTTTGCAGCAGGTCTGTAACTTGTATCTGCAGAGACCCTGTCCTCTGCCTGTATGTCCTTTTGCCTGTGTTTTATTTAGCTGTGTACGGGATGTTTCTGGTTGTTAAACTTTAGGGAGCAGGACTCAGACATGCTTTGTGCCGGACCGGGGTTCAAACCTGCAACCTTCCGATCACCAGACAACCACGCTACCCAATGAGCTATATTTTGTTGACTCAATTATTTTCCATACAGGAAATCATGGATGCCCCTAACAGCCCTCAAAATAAAAAGATAAAAAACATATTTCCTTTCTCTTCTCACAGCACCAGAACTTTGAGGAGTCTCAGGAAGCCATGAAGCATCAGCTTCTTCAGCTGAGTATACTACTGAAGGCTCTGGACCCTGAGCTATGTGACTACTTGGGTAGGTTTGCCAATATCTCTCCAGTCAGCTAGGGATGCTATCAAAAGTTAACCATTCCTTCGATATGTCTTCATATTAAATCAATATCATCTTTGTAAAACTTACATTTTCTCAGTTTATAACTGGAATAACAGTTTCTCCCTTTGCTTTTACCATCAGATTCTCAGGATAGTGGATCTCTTTGCTTCTGTTTCCGATGGCTTCTCATCTGGTTCAAGAGAGAGTTCTCCTTTGAGGATATCCTTACTTTATGGGAGGTAAGGGTATTATATTGGATACATTTCCATCATTGTGTTATGTATGTATTTGTCTCTGGCTGTCTTTTTTAGCTTTGCAATTTGGTAGCCTGCAGAGGATTAAGCATTTAGTAGTGTGTGTGCTTGCGTCCGTGTGCGCACACACACACCTGCCCATATCTAATTTCTCATTTCAAGTCAATTTTATTTGTATAATCCATTATTATAAATATGCCTTATGGCTTTAAACTAACACAACATCCCATCCTTAGACCCTCGCATTGGATAAGGAAAACTCCCTTATAAACAAATCCTTTAACAGAAAAAATAAGAAATCTCAGGGAGTGCAACAGAGGAGGCATCTCTTCCCCAAGACAGACAGGCGTCAAATGACTGTAATGCATACAGAATGAAACACAATTTAAAGCATAAAACATAGAGGATAACAGAAATACAATGGAATTTCAAGAGATATATAATGATGATGATAATAATAATAAACTCCTTTATTGAGACAGTGTATATTAATGAACATCTAGAATGCAATTACGCCAGATCTAGCCACTAGGATAATTGTCATCATATGAAGAATGTGTCATTGAGCAAGACATCAAACCCCCAACTATTTAATTCTTGAGAAGGAACAGCGACCCATCCAGGGTGTTTCCCCACTACAACCACTACATTGAGTGCCGGTATAGGCCCCATCATGACCCTCCAACCCAACTCGACAATACCGCCGACATTGAATGGATGGATGGTTGGAAGACAAACTTTGAAGAAGTAGCAGCAGCAGTAGTAGTAGGCAACAACAAACAAGGCACCATAGCTCCGACCCACCATGGAAGCACCAGCACAAGTCTCTCAGGCTCATCCCAGTTTACATTCACATAAAAAGAGAAGGAAGGCATCATTCAGTGAGAGAAAAGCCATGTGAGAGAAGAGAACAGCTTGCATTAGTCAATAACACATACTCTATAATCTTGTCGGCAGAACAGTACTTGCTAAATTTATGGAGACAGAACCATGCCCTATGGGTTGTGAATCTATTAATTAATAGTAATTAATTGAAGGTCAAGGCAAAAAAGATGAGTCTTAGGTTCAGCTTTAAAATAACCAACTAACTGTCTGACACCAGCAGGCAGGTTATTCTACAAGAATGGGAAGTGATAGGAAAAGGCCCTGCCATCAGCTGCCTTTGTTTAACTTTGGGTACACAGAGCACTTCTGTAATTTGAGAGGGGAGAGCTCGAGTTTAAGGTTTACAGTTTAAGGAGATCAGACGGGTATGATGGTGCAAGCACATTTAGGATTTTATAAGTTAGCAGAAGCAGAAGCTAATGATGGTTGGCAAGAAGTGATGTTATATGGCCATGAAGGGCGGCATGCCTCAGTGGGTAGAGCCGTTGTCTGGTGATCAGAAGGTTGCAGGTTCCATCCCTGCACCTTCAGAGATGCGTGTCGAGGTGTCCTTGAGCAAGACACGGTTCACCTAACTGCTCTGCCCTGTGATAGACTGGTGACCTTTCGGGGTGTATCCCTGCCTTTTGCCCATTGAGAACCGAGACAGGCTCCAGTTCCCCCACAACCTGATTTTGGATAAGCGGCTGACAATCGATGGATGGTCACATTTTCTAGTTTTAGTTATTAATTTGGCTGCAGCATTCCTACTGGCCTATTAGCCTGAATTCGTTTGTGCACAGTTATGACTGTATGAGCAAGAATCTTTTGTGGTTATGGTAATTCAAAACCTCAAAAAACCTTTTTCTTGCTACTGCCATTCCTTCTCTTCATTCCCTCTGTAGCTCACTCGATCAACAGAGTTCTCTATTGCTGCCTGATCTGAGTAAACTAGAAGTGACGGACAACAAGTGTACGAGTCTTGAAAGTAAATAAAAAGTCTTATCATATTTCTCTAGTCAACAAATCTGGAAAACTGGATGGACCAAAAATAAAAACTCATGTCGTTATTTTCATGATATAATAAGAGGTCCATTTTACATAATAATAATAATAATAATAATGATTCCCTTATCAGTCCCGCAAGGGGAAATTTGTTCTCTGCATTTTTGACCCAACCTATTGTATAGGAGCAGTGAGCTGCCAACATATGGCGCTCGGGGAGCATTTAGGGGTTAAGTGTCTTGCTCAAGGACACCTCGACATGCTGTATGCAGGACCGGGAATCGAACCTGCAATGTTCCGATTGCCAGGCGACCGCTCTACCCACTGAGCTATGCCGCCCCTACATGTCACAATGAGTCAAACTTATACATTGATGACGGAATCAGATTTAGCAGTAGCATGATAAAATCAACAAAATGTTGAATCGGTTCATTTTGACAGTAGTTTATTTAGATTTTCTTACCTCCATTATTGATTACTGAGCATGCATAAAGATATGATCAAATTGGTAAAACATTTTTGGTTGCTCAAAAATTACAAAAGTTCTAAATAGATAAATACCTCTCGCTTGTAGTCTAAATAGAAAGTGTTGCATATTCTCGAGTCAACTATAGATGTGATATGTGAATGCAAGAGTGTTAACGTTTTACCCAGCTTTGTTATACTTAGAAAATGAATATATGTAAAGTGGTTGGCCAAAATGTTAATATAGAAAACCTTTTCTGTTTGACAGAGCAAAGCCATGTAAGACTTGGTTACATTTGTTTTTGAGTCGGTCTCAGAGGCTGCACATCCACAGAATGACAGACTAAGAACATTTTCACGAGGGAACTTTTTTTTAGCTTGAGTGCTGCATATAATTTTTTTTCTCCTTTTAGTGATATTGGTTCTGTGCAAAAGTCTTATAATGACAGGAAACACTGTTTATTTTCAATTTGTGTTTGTAGGGATCTCTCTGCGACTAATCTCCCATACTACTGGATCTGTCAACCTAATAATTTGTTATACAGTCATAACACAGTTATGATTGTATAATCAAGGGCCTCTTGTGATTACAGTGATTCAAAACCTTCGAAAAACCTGTGTTATACTGTGATTGAGCGCTAAATGCTCAGCTGTTTTTATTTTGGCTAAATGCAAACATTCGAGAAAGTAAGATAACACAGGCAGTGCCTGTGTATCCCCTTTTTCTCGATTAATAGAAGCTAAGTGAAAAAAGGTGGTTTGTTGCCAAATCTGAGCACTGGAGAAGGGGAGATACACCAGGCAGATCTGCACTGTACTGAGTGTACTCTTCTAGTTTGCAAATGTGCTTTTCTTGACTTTCTGTATTTTTTGTCTTGATTGTTAAACATAATTTAAAGTTCTATGTTACATCAATTACAGTAACATTTATTGTTTGATAAATTATTCAATAGATAAACTAATAAATAACTGGATGGGCAAATTGATTGCCAGATAGATAGGTAGCTATAGATGGATTAACATCTATGTTATGTAGATTTAATATGTGTGTTGTTATGAATGTTCTTCATGTTTAACTTTTTAGACACTTGGGATGTATAGCCCAAATAAAATGTCTGCATAAGGATTTGATTCATCTAAAGACTAAACGATGTCTTTTCTTCCTCAGGTTCTTTGGACCCGACTACCCTGCGAAAACTTCCACCTGTTGATAGCTTGTTCCATTCTGGAATCCCAACGAGGAGAGTTGATTGGTTCAGATCATGATTTCAACACTATTCTAAAGGTAGTATGTGTTGGTTGATGTCTATCATGGTTTTGTGGGAATGGCATTGTAAAAAGAAAAATTCTGCCAACATGGTACGGCTTTGAATGGCAGCACAATCTCATTAAGTATCAAATGCATTTATTACCAACAGCACATCAATGAACTAACAATGAGGCTGGATCTGCAGACTGTACTCCGTGGAGCAGAGGAAATTTATCTACAGCTGAGCCAATGCAAGGTAGGAGGTAGTGACAGAGTTGATGCACATGGCTGCTAGTGATGGACTCATTTGAAAGCAACCCAAGCTTTCCTCACAAATATGAAATGTTTAAAAAACACCTCTTTTGTCTTTGGATTATTTGCAACCAACATGTTTTCTTTAGAACCTAGTTTTATGTGTGCTTTTTATTAGTGTGTGACTGGACCCCCCTCCACACACACACACACACACACACACACACTTACACAAACACATACACATAAGGTCAGAGCGTGGGGCCGTTAGCCCAAATTGTATTTTCCGAAGCTCCCCATACCTTCATCAGCAGTCAATTAAAATTTATTAAACCAAAATGAGGGTGCTTTACTCCATGAAGCTGTGTAGAATACACTATGGATTTAGTGATTTGTGATTGAAATAGACAAATTGAATGATCTGTCCCTTCTATTCATAGAGGTCATGAATAAAAAGAGGACAGAATAAATGCATATGTTATAAGCCTGTAAGCCCTCAAATGGCATCTTAGAGGCTTATTTTAAAAGGCTTTCTCTGACATGACATGTCTTAGCACAGTAAAGGGGCACCCCCACTCTACATGCCCCAGATCTAACCACACAGATCAAGTGATAGAAGTGTGTGTGCACGCGCACACATGCACACACATGCATTTGTTGTCTTGACCCATGCTCAATACTCCAGCTAAGGGAATCACAAAAAAGGGGAATTGGCTCAACTGGATGAGAAGTTTATTCAGACATGTTTTGTCACTAAACAGATGACATCTTCAGTCTGAGCTGACTGCAAGTATCCCCACCCTGGTAAACAATACAGTGATAGCACAACAAAAGGCTGGTTTCTTGTTTAAGTCCATATGAAACCAACTTGCATATGAAACCAGCCCTTTGTTGTGTGGCAATCAACTGTGTTGTTTAAAAGGGTGGGGATGCTTGCAGTCAGCTCGGACAAGATGTCAGCTGTTTGAGTGATGAAACGTTTCTGAATAAATTCTTATCTAGTTGAACCAATTTACGTTTTTTTGACATGCATTTGTGTGTCTGTCTGTGTGTGTGTGTGTGGTGCGGGGGGTGGATCGAAAGCTGTGTTTGCTCACAGTGCATGTGTCCCCCTCAAGTGCCTGCCCAACATAGTCTCCCTCATCATACTCAACAGCACAGTGTCTGTAGTGAAAACCAACAGGTTTTTGGGTTTCACTGTCTCCCAGGACATAAGTTGGATAGCTAACCTAGACAACCATCAAAAAGCCTGGCTGAAGATATACATTCTCAGTCAGCTCAAGAAGTTCAAGCTGCATCACGTACTGCTGATTCAGTTCTACACTGCAATAATCCGGATGCATACCTCAGTGGTTAGAGCGATTGTCTGACAATCGGAAGATTGCAGGTTCGATCCTCGGTCCTGCACAAAGCATGTCAAGGTGTCCTTAAGCAAGACACTGAACCCCTAACTGCTCCCTGAGCACCATATGGTGGCAGCTCACTGCTCCTATAAAATAGGATGGGTTAAAATGCAGAGTATTCAAACTTTCCCCTTGTGGGACTGATAAGGGATTTTTTTTATTATCCAGTCTGTCCTCTTCTCCTCCATCACTGTCTGATTTGTATCGGCCACCAAACAGGACAGGGATAGACTTCAACAGAGGTATGCAGAGAAAATCATTGGTGCCCATCTGCCCTCCATTCAAGACTTATACATCTCCAAAGTCAGGAAAAGGGCAGGCAGCATCACTGCAGACCCATCACACCCTGCTCAAAACCTGTTCCAACTCCTCCCCTCTAGTAGGTGCTGCAGAGCACTGTACACTAAAACAGCCAGATAAAATAACTGTTTATTTTTACAGGACATCATTCAAATGAGTCTTTAAGTCTATTCAAAATTTGTCAAATTCCAACCTTGTACATTTTGTACTTTTACATTTTGTTTATACTGGTATACTCTGTCATTTCCATCTATTTCAGGCATGTATGGGGTGGCATAGCTCAGTGGGTAGAGCAGTCGTCTGTCAATCGGAAGGTTACAGGTTCGATCCCTGGTCCTGCATACAGCATGTCGAGGTGTCCTTGAGCAAGACACTTAACCCCTAAATGCTCCCCGAGCGCCATATGTTGGCAGCTCACTGCTCCTATACAATAGGTTGGGTCAAAAATGCAGAGAACAAATTTCCCCTTGCGGGACTGATAAGGGAATCATTATTATTATTAGTATGTAAGTAACCCACTGATATTTGTGTCAATATCTTTGATATATTCTCTACACCATCATTCTGTATCATCTATTATTTCGCCTATATGGGGCAACGTAGCTCAGGAGATCAGGCGGTCATCTACTAATCCAAAGATTAGTTGACTTGATATCCGGTTCCTTCAAAAAGTGTTAAGTTTTCTTGAGCAAGACCCTAAACACCTCACTACTTGGACAAAAAACAGATGAAAGTTAGCCTGGTGGCTAAATTTGTCATATTTACATTCTAAATGCTCATTAATATGCACTGTTCCTAAAAAGGAAAAGTAATTATATACTCAATCCTTTAGTAGACTGGGGACTGTAGTAGCTCAGTGGTTAGCACGCTCGCTTTGGGACCTGACAAGCCAGAGCCCGCAGGTTCAAATCCACCACAGGGCATCAGGAAGGGCATTCATTCAGCCTTAATCCCTCAAGCTCCATCTAAGTCCCTGTCCACCCCCACAACATGGGGACTAATCGTGACGTGTAAAGCAGCGGCCATCTCTAGTCAATCCTATTGTATATATATCTGAACCTTCTCCTGGATCGTCACCTTATCATGATGGAGAAGCTTATGTTTACTAATGATCCTAAGACCTATGATGTCCAAAGCTTGGCTCCTGGTTGGCTGACCCATAGCAGATAGGTCAAAGGAGAAGTTCTAGACAAAGTGCAACCCAGCAAAGACCTCAACAGCAGAACTGGTGGAAGATGTCTTCATGTCATAATGGTGTGAAGACGGACAAAGCTTCAACAGAGGGTAGTCCTCAATCATCTTGATTGTCCATTCCATCGGACTCTGGCCATCCCCGGCCAAGGACCGTGTAGTGGTTGTAGGTGCATCAGCCTCTCCATGTAAAAAGCTCTCATGCACAGGCGTCCTCCTAGAGAGAACACAGTCTTACTTGACCAATCGTACTTGATCGCCACTGATGATGATGACGTCTCTGAAGATTGTTGTGTTGTCATTTTATGTGAAGTAACTGAGAGCCATGAAAGCAGTCAAATTCCATCTAAATGAAAGCTTACATGACTGTTAAACTTATTTTGATTCTTATCATCTTAACCCTCTCTCCATCCATTTCCTTCTTTATTCCAGGATCTTCCAGTCAAGGTACGGGAGGTTCTGGGTCTGTACATCCCCTCTGGTTTTGAAGAGCCGACACCAGGTTCAGACTCAAATGAGACGGCGCCATTTCTCAACCACTCGCAGGCTGAAGCTGCTTTAAAAGAGCCACCCTCCAATGTCAGGGCAGCAGGATCACACACTCCCACACCCCACACTTAATTCTGAGTATATCGATGACTGACATGGTGCAAGAAAGTAACTGACAGACATGTGGAAAAAAGGATTGTCTACGAAAACATACTCTATGTGGCTGTGGGTTATTGGGTGTGGCATTTTGGAACCAGTGAGGGAGAATGAATGTACTGTAACTGACGAATGAATACTGAAGACTGTTGTTACCATCTGTAATAGGTAAGGGGGTATTGTAAGCTCAAAGAAGAAGCTTTGTTCTTGAAATATTTGTCTGCATTTTGAATGTTGTAGTCCAAGATGTAAAGACATTATGGCTGTATTCACAGTGCTTTTTTCTCTGTATATTTTTCTCCTCTTGATGTTTTAATAGTAATCTGCCATTTGTATACAAATCTTCATATCGTCAAAGGAGATTTTGCCATTGTACCCATGACGTCCTTCTCTCATGTTTTCTGTGTGATGCTGCTATTCTGTTTATTAGCATTTACTATTCCATTATTATCCTGTTCTAGTTGGTTTTTCTTTGCTGTTTTAACTACATGCATTCTCATGCTTTGGCAAAGTTGCCCTAACCCCATACCCCTCTTACTGAGAAGGGATGACAATGAAGGATAACTCGCTATCAATATTGTATGATGCCATTCCAACCCTATGCAATTTTTGCATGCCTTATAGGTTTAACAGTCAACATGTTAACAGTGTTAGGTTTGTATTTTAATATATTGGAGGCACCACAGTAGCTCAGCAATAGACCATGTGGTTCGGCAACTGTTGAGCCAAATTTTGCTGGTTTGAACCCACCCTAGAACATCAGGAAGGGGATCTGGTCTTAATCCCCCAAGTTCCTTCCAAGTCTGTCCACCCCAACAATGTAGGGACTAGTTTTGACATGTTAAATTGACCTAATTTTACTTCTATGTTGCATTATTGTTCTTATGCCACAAGGTTTTCCCCCAGTTGATACTTAAATAAATGACTATATCTTAGCACAAGGTATTGAATCTGTTATTTCTGGTTGTTGTTGTTGTTTTTTTTTCCAAGTTTATTTCACTTTTAGTTAAAAACAGTACCTTTCAGAAAACCGATTTGGATGCCATTGTTTTAAGAAATACAGACAAGGGTGTTATGAATGTGATGAGCAGAAAACTGCTCAAAACGTCAGTGTAATTAATGACCGAAGAAAGACATTTGTCCATAAATATCCTTGAAACACCTCATTGATTTCAGCCTTGTAAATATTAGTCATTGGAAACCAAATGCTCCTAATTCTGGGATTATCTGTTATATAGCATTGTGTGTCCCTCAATGTTTGGTGTTAACTCGTGAACTGGTTAAACTTTGGCCTTTCCCATTCTCCTCCCCCACTGGCCAGCAGGTGTCTGTGTGAGGTGAAAGGATGATGAAAATGGGAGCTCCGTTTTCCAATGTCCCGGGAAATGAGCTGGAAAATGAGGGGCGGGGATCCACACCCCCTTCGCAGGACCTGCCGGACTTGTCTCTTTGGGCTCGCCTCCCTCTGTCTCCCTCCCTCCGTTCTTCAGTCCATGTTTTTTGAATACAGCTGCAATGTATGAATTAAACAGGGTACTTAAACGGGCCAACGATCTGTCGCTCCATCCTTCCTCCCCACGCCCCTTTTCTCTCCCCTTTCCCCCTGACCTAACCTCACTTGACTGACCGAGCCAAGCTTACTTAGACTTACATTCAAACTCAATCTGCTTTTAGCACAGCTCAATGCACATTTTATGGGTGAAGGCTCCGTCAACAGCTTTAAACCAACTATTCCCTCACTAGTACTTCAATCAGCTGTGCGTCTTGAAGACTGGTCTCTTGTCTTTATAATGTGTTCAAGAGAGCTTGTAGATAATGTGTCTAGATCAGTGGTTCTCAACTGATGAATTGTCTGCACAAGATTGCAAATTAGCCAATTGATAAGCATAATATATGTAATTAATTTCATTTAGTTGACGCTGTTAATCAAAGTGATGAACATTTCAGTCAGATACTACATTTGAACCTGAGTCTCCCTCTTGGCATGTGAGAATTCTATCACTGAACCACCAATGCACAGGATAGAAAGAGTAGTAAAAAGCAAGTATATTTACC
>OMLC01095957.1:0-12813 GCA_900302585.1 Regalecus glesne | reverse complement strand
ATTCAACCTTTTTGGAGACCTTGGATGGAGTCCTGAATGGAGCTCCTGTAGGGGACTCTATCATTTTACTGGGAGACTTCAATTCACATGTGGGTAATGATGGAGACACTTGGAGGGGTGTGATTGGGCAGAACGGCCCCCCTGATTTGAACCCAAATGGTGCTTTAGTGTTGGACTTATGTGCTAGTCATGGATTGTCCATAACAAACACTGTTTGAACATAAGGAGGTCATAAGTGTACATGGTACCAGAGCACCTTAGGGCAAAAATCAATGATAGATTTTGCAATTGTATCGTGATTTAATCCCACTTATTTTGGACACTCGGGTGAAGAGAGGAGCAGAGCTGTCAACTGACCACCATCTAGTGGTGAGTTGGGTCAGGTGGAGAGGGAAGCCTCAGGACAGACCTGGTAAGCCCAAACGTGTAGTGCGGGTGAACTGGGAACGCTTGGAGAAGGACTCTGTCAAGAAGACCTTCAACTCCCACCTACAGCAGAGGTTTTCTAGCATCCCTGTAGAGGTTGGGGACATTGAACCAGACTGGGCTATGTTCATAGCTTCCATTACTGAAGCTACAACGGTGAGCTGTGGTCTCAAGGTCATAGGTGTCTCAAGGGGTGGTAACCCACCAACACCCTGGTGGACACCAGCAGTTAGGGAAGCTGTCCGACTGAAGAAGGAGGCCTTCCAGGATAAGTTATCCCGGGAGACTCCAGAGACAGTTGCAAGGTACAAACAGGCCTGAAGGACACCAGCCTTAGTAGTGAAAGAGGCAAAGCAGCGAGTGTGGGAGGAGTTTGGGGAAGCCATGGAGAAGGACTTTAGGTCAGCAACGAAGAGCTTCTGGAAAACCGTCCGGCACCTCAGGAGGGGAAAACCGGGAACTATCCAAGCTGTTTATAGTAAGGAAGGGACGCTATCAAGCTCAACTGAGGTGGTAAGGGGATAATGGAAGGAACACTTTGAGGACCTCCTGAACCCAACTAACCCACCCTCTAGGATAGAGACAGAGCTGGAGAATGATAGAGGATCAACATCAATTTCCCTGGAGGAGGACACTGAGGTAGTCAAAAATCTCCACAGTGGGAAAGCCCCAGGGATTGACGAGATCCGTCCAGAAATGCTGAAGGCTTTGGGTGTTGAGGGACTGTCATGGATGACACGTCTCTTCAACATTGCCTGGAATTCTGGGGCAGTGCCTAAAGAGTGGTAGACAGTGGTCCCAGTGTTCACAAAAGGGGACAAGAGGGTGTGTGTTAATTACAGGGGCATCACATTACTCAGCCTCCCTGAAAAGGTCTACTCTAAGGTGCTGGAAAAGAGGGTCCGGTCAATAGTCAAACCACAGATTGTGGAGGAACAATTATGGATTCCCACCTGGTTGTGGAACAACAGACCAGCTCTTTACGCTTGCAAAGATCCTGGAGGGGGCCTGGGAGTATGCCCATCCAGTCTACATGTGTTTTTTAGATCTGGAGAAGGCTTATGACCGAGTCCCCTGGGATATATTGTGGGAAGGTCTTAGGGAGTATAAGATAAGAGGGTCTCTACTCAGGGCCATCCAATCTCTCAGCTCAGTGGGTAGAACGGTAGAGCTCAGTGGGTAGAACGGTAGAGCTCAGTGGCAATCAGAAGGTTGCAGGATCACACTATCACATCACTTTCATTTCACGTTAACTTTACATAACATAAATGTCATAAGAATCCCTTTTACTCCATCCATCCATCCATTGTCAACCACTTATCTGAAATCGGATTGCGGGGGAACTATAGCCTATCTCACTTCTCATTGGGCGAAAGGCGAGGTACACTCTGTATAGGTCACCAGTCTATCACAGGCCAGAGCAATTACGGGACCAATGTTTTGCTCATCAACACCTTGACATGCTTCTCTGCAGGGTCTGGGGATCAAACCTGCAACCCTCCGATTGCCAGATGACCACTCTACCCACTGAGCCATGGCGCCGTTCTTTTTTACTCACTCAAAAAATTGTCAAACAATCTGATAGCTAACTTTCACAGGAAACCAATGTAATCACTTGACACTCACCATGCAAATGGCAGGAGTGATGAAAATCCAACAATACTTCATTATTGGCCAGGGACGATAGCCTATCATATCTTCAATGTTTTCGTAGAGACGATCTGCACCTGTATTCAAAATTGAAAGTGATCAGACCAGCATTATCATCATTTTGAATTCAATAATGTATTTGAAAATTGAACAGTATGTCTTAGTGATGCATTTTTGTAATCTACGATTGGATCACTTAATGTTGAAACCTCAAAGATTCCAGTTACTTTCTTTTTTAATGTACACGTACTTCCTGGTAGTCACTTTGAGATTACAACGTAGTTTGTCCACCACAATACCAAACAGGAAGCATTTGCTCCTCCTTTCCTCTCCTGTCCTTATAAACTGCTGATGGTTGACATGAAAAACATCACTTGGATTTTTTTGTTGAAATGTCACCCGACATCTTTTTACTTCTTTTGCTTTACTATGAAATGTGGAAAGCATGTTCTGAGCTGACTGCAGCCATCCCTACCCTAATAAAAAATACAATTGCATGCCAGCCAAAACAAGTATGGTTTGGTGCAAGTTGGTGAATGACTGGACAGTCAGTGGTACCGAGTGCTTTTCACAGAAGACTGGGGACTGGGGAGAAGACACAGAGATTAGTTGCAATCCATTGTGAATAGTGCTACTTTTCTCACCTTCCCATGATGACTGGTGTTTATTTTGATTTTCATACCTATGGGCCAGCTATTCCTTCTTAACATGTCAAGTCTCTTGATAACTGTCAGCCAGTCTTTAATCTTCCATTCTTTTTTAAAAGTATTACAGAGTTGCGTATCAATAACTTAAAACCCAGGTACAGTGGGAAAATAAAGATTTAATTCCCTGCTGATTTTGTCACATTGCACTCTCACAAATGAAGGAATTGTTTATACTTTTATTTTCTTATCTTAAGAGTGAGAGACAGAATTTAACAAAAAATATCCAAGAAAATAACATTGTATGAATGTTAAATCTTTATTTGTGCTTTATTGAGGAATAGAAGTATTTCAACCCCTTGCAAAACATGACTTAGTACTTTTTGGAGAAACCCTTGTTGGCAAGCACAGCAGTCGAAGGTTTCTTGTAGTTGGCCGCTAAGTTTATACAGATCCTAAGAGGGATTTTGGCCCACACCTCATTGCAGATACTCTCCAAAACCTTTAAATTTGTAGGCTGTCACTTGGCAACTCAAGGCTTCAGCTCCCTCCACGGATTCTCTATAGGATTAGGGTTCAGGTACCGACTGGGCCACTCCATTACCTTAATGTGCTTCTTCTTGAGCCACTCCTTTTTTGCCTTAGCCATTTGATTTGGTAATTGTCATGCTGGAACAACCCTCCATAACCCATTTTCAGTGTTCTGGCTGAAGGAAAGAGGTTTTCACCAAAAATTTCCTGGTACATTGCCCTATTCATCCTGCCTACGCTCTGGTGGAGTCCTCCTGTCCCCTTAGTAGAGAAACAACTCCAAAGCATGATGTTTCTACTGCCGTGCTTATTGGCGGGATTGTGTTTTTGGGGTACAAGTCAGCTTTTTTCTTCCTCCAAACACTGCAAGTTGAGTTGATGCTAAAGAGCGTGATTTTAGTCTCATCTGACCACAGCACTTTCTCCCAAGCCTCCTCTGAATCATCCAGGTGCTCATTGGTAAACTTCAGATGGGGCTGGACATGTGTCTTCTTGAGCGGGTTGATATTAAAGGCACTCAGGGATTTCAATTCATTAACGCATAATGTGTTGCTAATGGTCATCTTATTGACTGTGGTTCCAGCTGCCTTGAGGTCATCAACAAGCTCCTGCAGTCACAAAAAAGAGGTGTATCAGTTAAACTGGATCAGATGTTTATTTGGAAACATTTCGTCACTCACCAGGTGACTTCTTCAGTCTGAGCTGAAAACAAACATCCCCCCTTTTAGCCAGCGTCTGTTTGGTCTCCCCAATGTACAAGTCACTGCAGTCCTCCAGGTATTTAACAGCGTACACTACATTACTCTGTTTGTGCTGGGGGGACCCGATCCTTGGGGTGGACCATCTTTTGGCACAGTGTTCAGGGGTTTGAAAGCAACTGAGTCTTGAAAATATGCGTCTCAACTGAGACGCGCATTTCAGTAATGTGGTGTACGCTGTTAAATGCCAGGAGGACTGCAGTGACTTGTACATTGGGGAGACCAAACAGACACTAGCAAAGATGATGGCGCAGCATAGGAGAGGCAACATGTCAGGCCAGGACTCTGCGGTCTACACCCATCTGCTAGCTAGTGGCCACTCATTCAAGGATAATGATGTTCACACCCTTGATAGGGAGGAACGCTGATTTGAAAGGGGGGTGAAAGAGGCCATTTCTGTAAAGAGGGAACAACCATCTTTGAATAGGGTGGTGGCCTGGGAGTACACCCGTCGGCGTCTTTCAATGCCGTGGTTGCAAACATTCCCCAATCCATTGTGAATGGTGCTCATTGCCAGTGAATGTGCAGTTGATCACCCAACTCTCATATGAACCCAGCCTACTGTTGTGTGGTATCAATGTACTGTTTATAAGGGGGGGAATGTTTGTTTTCAGCTCAGACTGAAGAAGTCACCTGGTGAGTGATGAAATGTTTCTGAATAAACTTCTGATCCAGTTGAACCGATTCACCTCTTTTTGTGATTTCCACACCTGGATTATTGAGCATGCATCAAGACAAGCTCCTGCAGTGTAGTTCTGGGTCATTCCCTCGCCTTTCTCATTATCAGGTTCACTCCATGAGGTGGGGTCCTGCTAGGAGCTCCAGACCGATGGAGATTGATAGCCAATTGGTGTCTCTTCCATTTTCTAAGTATCACACTACAAGCGACTCTTTCTCATCAAGCTGCTTGGCAATGGTCTTGTAGCTTATTCCAGTCTTGTAGAGGGCTACAATTTTGTCCCTGACGTTGGTAGAAAAATTCTTTAGTCCGTTCTATTGTGGAGAGGTTGAAATCTGATGAATCGATTGATTGTGTGGACAGATGTCTTTTACACGGGTAATGCGTAATTAATTAGGAGTACTAATTAAGTAAGAGGACTAATCTGTATGCCTTCTGGTCATATTCTGTGGGTGCAAGCATTCTTGTTGGTTTGTGGGGGGTGAAAAACTTTTTTTCCTCAATATATGTTTAAAATTAATATAGTTTGATTGTCAGGGACTCATTTTTATATCCTGTTTTTAACTATTAAGATGAACCTATGATGGAAAGTATAGATGATTCATTTCTTTCCAAGGGGGCACACTCACAAAATTAGTGTGAGATATTTATTTTCCTCACTGAAAATATTAAATTGATGTATTTTATGTATTTTTATGCTTATCCAGTCTATTGAATGTTCAAAGTGTTTTACATGAATGCAATACGTTTACCATGTGTAACCAGTGGGAATTAGCAACTCCTATTGTAATGTACCAATAATTCTCTGGTGCTGATAGAGCTGACCTGGGCATTGTGTTGCCCGCGGGCCGGATCCAAGCCTGCATGATGGTTCTGTCCTGCCCGCCATGTTAAAGTCAAACAACACCAATTTACCCATGATAAAGCAGACCTGGGCATTGTATGTCCCCAGGCCACACACAACCTGTTTAAGTTAATTAGAAATTAGAAAATAATCATTTTGGGGCCTCTGGTGGCCTACGGGATTAAGCACATATGTTCAGTCCATCTCTGCGTCATGAACTTGAGTGTTTGAATCTCGGCTGTGCCGTTTCCAAAGTTAGTGGGGTATAATTGGGTTACCCTCACATGAGTATAGGGGTCGAAGTTGGATGAAATATTGGGTTCAGCAAGTGTCTCCATCTGGGTTGTCCAGGCTCTTGAAGTTAAGTGAACAGAAAGTAATGTGCTTCGTTCTCCTCTGACAGCAAAGCACTGTGCTTTCCCCATGCAACCGCAATGTGCAAAATAGCGCGGGCTAGTGACTTGGAGGATTCACAAGCTACGGCGTCCTCCTTCCTATCGACATTATAGAGGGGTATTAAAGCAACTGACCCAGCAGTAGGTAACTCGAGGAATTTGGGTGTGGAACAAAAGGGGATAAAAAAAATAATAAATATATAATAATCATACTTTCTAATTCCATCTCATGCATGGACTAAAGATTATTACTTATTTTGAAGTTGTTTTTTATTCACATACATGATCCATCCATCCATCCATTGTCAACCGCTTATCCGAAATCGGGTCGCGGGGGAACTGGAGCCTATCTCTGATCTCATTGGGCGAGAGGCGGGGTACACCCTGTATAGTTCGCCAGTCTATCACAGGGCCACTCCAGAATACAGAAACTTGACTGATGCTGAAAGAGCGTGGGCATTGGAGCCTTTGCTAGCTAAGCTGCAAAAGCAGCAAGGCTTTTTTTTGCCAAGCTTCACACATCTAGGGATGCAGTAACCAAGACCAACTTTGTAGACAAAATCGCTAAAAACGGTAAGCCATTGTCGGAGGGAGAATTTGTCAAAGACTGCTTCGTGGACTCTGCAGAAGCATTTAAGCAAATCCCATCGTCGAAGTGAACCGTGACGGGAAGAATCAAGGACATTGGGGGGAATCTGGAGCTTCAGCTGCATCCTGAAGTGACAAGTTTGACTTCTTCTCTTTGGCTTTAGACGAGAGCTGTGATGTCCACTAAATGGCATGGTTACTTGTATTTGTTCGCTGGATAACGTCGGACTTCAAGATTACGGAGAGGCTGGCAGCTATGTTGCTGATGAAGGGGATGGCAACAGGTAGCAATTCCTTCGGGGAGGTAAATGCGTGTATGGAGACCCTGGAACTGAAATGGGAGAGACTAGCAGGTGTCACAAAGGATGATTGTCCAAATCTTACAGGAAAAAATGTCAGACTTTAGAAACATATGCAAGACAAAGTGACAGAAATCAATGCAGATCAGAACTTGGTATTTTTACATTGTATTATACACCAACGTGTCTTCTGCATATCAGTGCTAAACATTAACAGACATGTTTTTTTGCAGTGTGGGGCCCCACAGGGAACAGTCCTGGCTCCTTTCCTCTTCACCACCTACACTGAAGACTTCTATAACTCACCCACTTGCCACCTACAGAGGTTCTCTAATGACTCTGCTATCATCGGCCTCATGACAGATCGGGATGACAGGGAGTACAGGGAGCTAATTCAAGACTTTGTGGACTGGTGCCTGAAGAACCACCTCCAGATCAATGTGGGTAAAACCAAGGAAATAGTGGTGGATTTTCACAGGTGCACACACTCCCCTCTGACACTGGTAAACATCAAGGGGATGGACATTGACATGGTGACAACTTGCAAGAACCTGTGTGTTCACCTCAACAATACACTGGAGTGGACTGATCACCCAAGAGCACTATATAAGAAGGGCCAGAGCAGACTGTATCTGCTGAGGAGACTGAGGTCTTTTGGAGTGCAGGGGGCACTCGTCAATACATGTTACAACACGGTGGTGGCACCAGCCATCTTCTATGGAGTGGTCTACTGGGGCAGCAGCAATTCAGCTGTGGATAGGAAAAGACTTGATAAACTGGTTAAGAAAGCTAGCTGTCCTGGGATGCCCCCTCAACACTGTGGAGGCAGTGGGACAAGGGAGGATGATGGCTAAACTGTCATCCATGATGGGCAGTGGTTCTCACTCCATGCTATACTAGAGAGCTCCTTCAGTGACAGGTTACTCCATCCAAAGTGTTTGAAGGCGTGTTTCCGCAGGTCTTTCCTTCCCACAGCTGTCAGACTATATAATCTGCACTTCTCCCCCAGTAGAACAATCTCAACACATGAACAACAACAACATCAACCTACCAGTTAATTAAAAATGAGTGCATTTTCCTGTTCATACTGTATATAGTGTTCATATTTCCCCTCATATTTAAATTGCTGTTGCATAAGTGGAAAGCATAGTAGGAGAGACATCACATCTAGAACATAATGTGCAACATAGATAACAAGGAATAAATATGATTGTTATATACAGTATGGACAGACAAATTAAACTCATTTTTAAACTACCTAGCATATTAACATTGTTGCTGTACACGTGTTGGGTTTGTTCTATTGGGGGAGCAGTGCTGATTATATAGTCTGACAGCTGTTGGAAGGAAATACCTGTGAAAACGCTCCTTCAAACACCTTGGATGGAGTGAGCCTAAACGTTTATCATATCTGTATATGATGGGGAAGAAAGCCAAATGTGTTCATTATAAAAAGTTCAGGAAAAGTTGCTGCTATTAGGCTACATCGGCTGGGGGACCTAGCAGAGGTGCATTGCAGTAGTGAAACAGAGATTAATAGAACCTAGACAAGAAGCTGGATATAGTGTGTTCTTATACGTAGCTGTAAGAAATAGGAATAGTTAAGAGGCATAAGACTGGTAAGAAAAGCCATATGCAGATATGATAAGGCCAAGTAAAGGGGCATAAAATGCAAAAAGAAGAGAACCGCACTGAGCACTGAATCCTGAAATATGCCAATTGTAATATACCAGGGATTTACAGCTCACCTGTACATGATGATATAGATTTACTTACTCTTTTGCACACTCGTACTTGTATAAGAAGAGTACATTGTATATGTAATTATCAGGATATACCTTCTGTATACTCCCCAGATACTTTTTGAAACATTTTCAAATTTTATGGTGTTATAATTTTATTCAGATATTTTTATTATTGTTGTGCCATTTCTTATGTTGCAGTTTTAGAGTTTGCCAAAAATCCTTTCACATCTTCATGTTCATGTACATGTAGTGACAAATAAACCTTTTAATCTTGAATATGTAATAGGTATGGTCTCATTTGTCAGATAAAATTGAATTACTCAAGTTTCCTTCCAACAATGCAAGTAGAAAATCAACAACAGTAGAAACTTGTGATAAACTTTTATTATTGGCAACAAATGAGTCAAGGAGAGTGACAACTGAGGACTTGAGAAATTTCAGCTGTGGCGAGTGCTTCAGAAGCAGGACTAAGGAGGGGAAAAAATGGAGAACAGCTTATGGAGGCTGGAGGTATTAGATACCCTTCTCCTGGTAAGACACAGTTTGAAAATGAAAGCATCCTATGGAACACGTTTGACAGCCTGATTGCTTTGGCGATCATGTCAATTAGAAAGTGCGTGACACATAACCCCTCAATTCAATAAAACTTTCATTGCAAAATTTTGCAAAACTATTGACTTTCCAAGTACCTCTACAAGTGAAATCGTACATTTCTATGTAAATAAATAATCTAGACTATAGATCATTGAAATATAATGCATTAATTTATTTAATTTGTATTCCCCATATGATTGTTTTGATTTCTAACAAACATTCTGAAGTGTTCCCTTTGTATGTGTGTGTGTGTGTGTGTGTGTGTGTGTGCGTGCTTGTGTGTGTGTGTGTGTGTGTGTGTGTGTGTGTATGTGTGTAAGGGAAGAGAGGGGCCAGACTTTTTTTCCACCAGCTGTCAAAGGTTACAGCTTTATTATTTCTGAGAGCATGTATGTTTGTGCCTTTGATAACGATAAAGAAAAATATATACAATGGTAAATTTATGGAAATTCTTGTAGATGGCTTAGATGACCAACTAGACATTATTCAGAGTTTAGCTGGAGGATATTGGAATAATATAGGTTACACTCATTTTCAACAGCTTTGCTGACCTCATATCAAAGGCCATTTTTCTCACCAGTAGAATGAAACAAACAAAACTAAATATGCTGACAGGGCAGGTGGACATACCTAAATTGAAAACAATCACACCGTATGGTTAGGGTGCATCGGCAAGCGAATAACTGCTGTCAGCATAATCGCCCAACTAAGAAACAACTCCTTATTAAAGATATAAGAAATGCCACAAACTAACAGGAACTAGTACAAGTCAGCCACCCAACTGCCTGTATGAGTGTCCTCTCCCAAGGTCTCACCCACCTCAGGATGAAGTCAGAGTCACAGGAGGAGGAGGAGATGGATTGAAGCCGTGGGGAACCAACCAGAAGACAACACAGAAAACTTTTATTTCTAGAACTGTATGAAAACACTCAATGAGGGCCATATAGGTTGTCAGACTGTGGACTGACCAGTACTTGTTATCAGCGAGGGCTAGACATATTCTGATCCAGAAATCTGTAACTGCTTATTGCTGCCTGAAAAGATTCACCGAATCATTTGAACTAAACTTTGTGGTGGGCGTGGTCTTATTTGATTCTTCAACATTCAATTGGAAAGTATAACTCACCCACCAGGGGGTGAGAGACTCATATCCCGACCGAACCAGGAAACATCTTCAAGAAACAGTTTTAAAATATTACCAGCAAATCAAGCCTGGTTTGGTGTAAAGCAATTTCATATTGAGCCATGCTTTGCTTCTGAATAAATGTTTTAACTTTTCAATTAAATAAATACCCACAGCAGCCAGTGACCATATGTAGCACAATATATGAAACTGTTCCGTATTAAGTCAATTTAATTTGTATAGCAGTTTATCATAAATTTCAAATTTGCCTCAGTGAGCTTTAGAGCAAATAACATGCTGATATTAAGCAATCGCATTGTATGAGGAACAAATCCATTAAAACCCGATGCTCTTATGCAATAGGATGGGTTAAATGCAAATGACACATTTCATTGAAATATTACAAAGAAAAAACGAAAGTGTCTTTCCTTTCCTCTAATGGAGGAAAAATGCAAAGAAACATCAGGGAGTGCAACCGAGCAGGGCTCTCTCCCATGACAGATTGAAGTACAATGGGTGTTATATGTACACATTTTATAGATTATAACATTGAAATAATAAGGGGCGGCATGGCTCAGTAGGTAGAGCCGTCGCCTGGCGATCGGAAGGTTGCAGGTTCGATCCCCGGTCCTGCAGAGAAGCGTGTCGAAGTGTCCTTGAGCAAGACACTGTTCCCCTAACTGCTCTGCCCTGTGATAGACTGCCGACCTATACAGAGTGTAACCCGCCTCTCGCCCAATGAGAACGGAGATAGGCTCCAGTTCCCCCGTGACCCGATTTCAGATACGCGGTTGACAATGAATGGATGGATGGATGGATGGATAACATTGTAATAAGAAACAGCAAAAGTGCCTCTTTCAAATAATGGGGGTCGAATCAAATTCTCATCTAGTAGAGTGAACTCGATCATGAGAAAGGTGAGGGAACAACGCTGAGCTACGCGGCAGGAGCATGTTGATGATCTCAAGGCAGCTTGAACGACCATCATCAAAATGACCATTGGTAACACACTACACTGTAATGGATTGAAATCCTATAGTGCCCACAAGATCTGCCTGTTCAAGAAGTTACATGTCCAGGCCATCTGAAGTTTACCAATGAGCACCTGGATGATTCAGAGGAGGCTTGGGAGAAAGTGCTGTGGTCAGATGAGACTAAAATCAAGCTCTTTGGCATCAACTAAACTTGCCGTGTTTAGAGCAAGAAAAAAGCTGACTTGGACCCAAAAAATACCATGCCTATTGTGAAGCAAGATGGTAAAAACATTATATATTGGGGCTGTTTCTCTGCTAAGAGGACAGGACAGATTGAGGGGAGGATGAATGGGGCCATGCACTGGGAAATTTTCATTGAAAACCTCCTTCCCATAGCCAAGACACTAAAAATGGGTTCTGGATGGGTGTTCCAGCACAAAAATGACCCAAAACTAAGGCAACTAAGGCTAAGGCAACACAAAGGAGTGGCTCAAGAGGAAGCACATCAAGGTCATGGAGTAGGCTACTCAGTCTCTGGACCTTAATGTAACCTAGTTTACCAGAACCACCTGAATATAAAATATGTTTCTTCCCATTAAAGATAATACCGTAACTAAACAGTGAATATGTCTAAACTGTAGAAGAGAAAGCAGGACTCTTAATCTGAAACAACCTCAGATTTAACCTCAAATTATGCACATCTGCCCACTGTGGTTAAAAAGAAATGCTGAAATACAGAACTTCATTTTTTCCTACTTGGACAGATATGAGACAGATTTGTTCTAGACCGCAGAAGAGGAATATTCACTGACGCTAAAAAGTAGTAACGATCCTGCTGCCATTTGCCGAACGGAGATTTTTAGCCAGGCCCTTGTCGCCCTTGTCATTTCTTGTCAGCGTGTGACTACCAGAACTGTGGATTATCCAGCCAAGCTAGTTTCTCATGGAGAGAGTTGCAGTTAGTTTCTGGATTGGTGATCTAAAACCCTTGAGCCAGATTGAGAGGAACGGTTAAAGGGTGTAACAGTCCAAGTTGAACTGATAGCCTTGAATGGACTTCAATGGAAACACACTGAAATGATTTCATGGATCCATAAAGCCAAGTTTTTCTTATTATAAGTTACATAACTGTTATATAATTGTCATGTATTACTACACGATTTAAGTATTACATTGCATGCATTTATTGAGGTTCACCTGATTTGAATTTGAGCTATTAAATTTGGGTTTTGACAAAGATTTCACTGGAAGCTATAACCTGAAATGCTAAGGGTTGTACATTGTTATATCTCTATTTACAGTCTCCATATTCATGTTGTACATACATAGCAATGCAGCCAGAGCACTACTACTAAATTCCTAGGCAAATAATTGTTTGTTATTTGGTTATTAAGTTCTGCCGAAGGAATAGTTGGTATTTGATTGAGTTAAAGGTTGAATTCAATCAAAATAATAACTGGTGAAATTATTTTTGTGAAGTCAGATTCAGTCTAAAATAGGATTTATAAAGTTATGAACAAGTCAACTTTGAAAAGAATTATATCAATTATTATTCAGGCAACC
>OMLC01095953.1:0-41460 GCA_900302585.1 Regalecus glesne | reverse complement strand
TGCCGATTGCCAAAGATGGTAATAATTGGAGGGCATATTTTCATATGAAAATAACTACCAGGGCTTGCATATCCAGTCTACTAGAGCAAATTCAAGGTCAATTTGCATGCCAACAACCACAACCCGGCAAAGATCTGGTGTATGATTAGCTTTGGTCAAATGAGAGGTTGTGCAACAACAAAACGAGCAGGTTTCCGTGACACCGGCGGAACTTTTCAGTCACCACTTCACCAGGGGTGGGATCGGGTTCTATATCAATGGGTGGGACCTGATCTAGTTCAGAGAGAAGTGTGTCTGCCAGTTCCACGGAGCGATTCTACCAGGTTAGCTTATCAGTTATCCCAAAATCACATCTGACTTTCCCCCAAAAGATCTATTTAAAATTGGGAGAGCTCATCCACATTGTGTGTCCGAGGGTCTGTAAGAAGAGGGACATGGAAAATAGTTAATTTGTTGGATTTATTTTGAATGAGGAGATGTAATAGAATAGCAAATTGGTTAAAAAACATCTACTACTGTTTCTGGCTGCCTCTGTTAAGGGTCTCCACAGTAGATCATCCATCTCCATCTCTTCCTGTCCTCTACATCTTCCTCTGTCTCACCAGCCACCTGCATGTCCTCCCTCACCACATCATAAACCTCCTCTTTGGTCTTCCTCTTGCCTGGCAGCTCCATATTCAGCATCCTTCTCCCAGTATACCAGCATCTCTCCTGTAAACATTATGTATTCTGGTGATAAATATTAAAATGTTCTATTAACTATCATTCCTAATATTCCCAATATCATCAGTTCTGATTCTGCGGTGCAAGTCGCACTCCATTCCCCTTACTTGAGAATTAGACCCCAAGATACTTGAACTCCCTCGCATGGGGTAGACTAATTACCAACTCCGAGTAGGAAATTCATCAGATTCCTGCTGATGGCTTCAGATTTAGGGATGTTTATCCTCATCCGAGCCAAACCCTAACCAGATTCTGATCATCACTATTGTTCACTTAGCGCAAAGCAAGTATGTGATGTTCGTACCTCATGTACATGTATTGTGATGAGATGTGGTGTAGGTATGTCTCTCAGACATGACTTTATGTGAGTAATGCACATGCCAACCTGGCACACATACACATATATGCTATGCATAACATGCTAGCACATACATTTTCCATATGCTTAACCATATGTCACAGGGAATGTTTGCTGATGCGGATCAAGTAACATAGAAAACATTCTTGAAGAGAAGGCTTCTTGTGACCGAGCCAGTAAAACTGGAGTAAATCAGGAGGAAACACAGACTCAAACAATTCAAATCACGGCAGACATACCACTGAAATGTCTGCATGTCCAAAGGAGTCAAACACTCATGCTCTAATTTACTTTGGTATCCTATGAGTTGGGCAAAACTGTTCAAGACCAGTCATATCCCAAAGTCTACTTTTACTCATTGATCTAAATGAGTTCACATCTATCGGTCCCTACAGCCAAATTTAATCACACACAAACGAACAGAGGTCACACAAAAGAGACCCTTTCTGCACCGACATTAGCACGAGCATGCACACATATACAGACACACATCCAAATTGATGAGAGAATAAATCCTTGCAGCTGCTGCAGGGAGTTGATGACTGGATGTGCCTGCATCCCCAAAAACACACTGTGGGAGAGAGAGCAGAGAAAATCAGTCTTTCATCACCATCACTTCTCACGCTTATTTTGGGGTGAGGAATGATCAAAACCAAAATGCAACTTCATGTTTAGTGCTCCAATCCCTCCATCATCACAATGAACGTCCACAACCAACTGGCGTTCATCTACCACTTGCCAGACCAGAGACATTGAACAGATATGGCGCCACCCTCTGAACGCTTATGAAAAGTGTGACTTTCTTGGGAAATCACACAAGAAAGGCAAATTAGTTCATCTGGACATCATGAAGAGTAGAGAAGAGTGTCAGGGGTGATGTGTGACAGATGAGTACCAGCAATAGCGAAAGGGGAGGTTTACAAGATGGTGTCGAGACCAGCTATGTTGTATGGTTTGGAGGCAGTATCATTGACAAAGAGACAGGAGGTGGAGCTGGAGGTGGTAGGGTTGAAGATGCTAAAATTTTCATTGGGAGGGATGAAGGAGGACTAGATTAGGAACAATGCTCCAGAACACAAAAAAGGCCCAAATTGCATATCTGGTTATACTGTGGAGGGTTTTCTAAGAAAAGGTTGTGAAGTGAAAAACGTGGTCAGGTATAAAATAATGTCAAACCCAGAGCTCTTTGTTCAAACTGGAGAAGCTATTGAGGAAAAAGACATTAAAAACACATATTAAACCAAAATGGATTTTCTTTTCTGAAAGAAGTTGGGAAAGGTGAGAAGATGGTGACTTCAAGAACTGCAGCATCAAATCAATTCTAACACAGTATATTTCCACATAAAAATTTATTCCTTTAGTCAGATCGTGCATACCTTTTACAGAAGAGAAGCTTGAAATAGACCACTGGAGAGTATGAAGAAAACAACTGGATGTAGAACTTGTAGATGGGTAGTACCAGTATGGATATTGATAGTTTTTATAAAACAAGATAGCTCAAATCAAGCAAACTGACTGGTTGTTAGCCGTGGTATGATAATAGTGGTGTCCAATTCCTTTAGACAATTTAGTATCACTCCACATTACATAGCAACCGCCTTGCATCATGTGCAGATGTCCCATTTCTTTGTAAGAATGCCTTATAACATCTTAACAAAACGGTCTATCAAATTGCCATAATTGGTAACCATTTTATAAAAGTAATAGCTCACTTCAAGCTGTGATATATTGTGATTATGTCGCAGGGTGTTGTTCAGCCCGATGTAAAACATCACTTCCTGTCATGAGCTATTACTCAGTTATAGATACTAGAAGTAGTACAAAATGTTCGAGACAGGTTTCCCGATGCCAGTGCTGTAATCATAAAAGCAGAGATGTTTAATTTAGCTGGCATCACACTACCCAAAATACAACTGCACATGTAGCTGACCAAAACAATCAGGAGTATTGTGTACTAAGGACTGGGAAAAAGACAGGGGAAAACACTTAGACATTTTTCAGGTTGAGCTCAGTGTTGTGGGTGCCTTGACATGCTGCTTGGCAAGAAGACCTTTAACCCACTGAGGCCAGTATGACATCAACAGCCGTCTCATCGCCGCTACGCACTGTAACCTGCATGGTGACACCATCAGCTAGAGCCAGGCGGGCCCGAACCAAAACGTCATGGCCCCCACGAAACACACCTAAAGATGTACAGGGGAACAGTCAAACAAAAACCAAATTAGGAAAGATCTACAAACACCTGAAAGTTACTATGTATGCAGTAATATGGTAGAAAAGAAAAGACAGTCCCATCACTGACTAAAAACATTGCAAACAGATGTAAGTTATGTTGAATACATCCAATGTTCAAGTATTTTGGGGGAAACAAAGTATTCAGAAAGTGGAGGTAGATTAACCTCATAGCAAGGTTGTCCGAAACTGATATTAAAAAAGATGATATGCCATAAATTGGGAGCTTGGGATCTCTTGGCAGGCTAATCATTAATCTGGGACAGACTGCTCTGTGAGAGTTTTAAGGCAGTACCCACCAGCAAGGAATAGGACGTGCGAGTTTTTGTTCTCAGGAACTTTGTCTGAACGCTCACATGGCTGCATGCCAAGGAAACTGATGATGTTACCCACTGCCTCTGTAAATTGAAAACACAAAGAACAGATATGAACCAGATTCCACTGATTTTTTTCTTAGCAGCTAGAAGAGTTGGATGAGCAGTTGAAGATGGATACATTTGCATTGGGAATGTTGGAAGGGTTAGACACAAAGCAAGAGAAGCAAGATTTAGATGGTTTGGAGATGTGTGGAGGAGATGCTGGGTATACTGGGAGAAGGACGCTGAATATGGAGCAGCCAGGCAAGCAGAAAAGAGGAAGACAAATGAGGTTTGTAGATGTGGTGAGAAAGTACATACAGGTGGCAGATGTAAGAGGAAGATCCAGAAGACAGGAAGAGGTGGAGATGGATGACTCCTGTGATGACTCCTAATGGGAGCAGCTGAAAATAGTACAATTTCTACCACAAAATGACATACCATCAAGTGTTCGCACAGAAGAAAGGGCAAAGGTCTCTTCTTTCTCAAAGTCATCTCCAACCTCCTCCCACGCAGCTCCAAAGTTGGGCTTTAGAACCTTCTGGATGTGGTCTGCTACTGTAACCTCCAAATCCTCCAGCTAGGAGAGAAAGTTGGTGCGAAGACAGGCATGGACATAGTGTTCAGAAGAAGAGGTAAAAGTCAGAGCGAAAGAAGGGGAAAGAGTAAATGATAAGGCTTGGTAAAATTATATTTACTGAAATTAAGATTGAGGTGTGATGTTCCTGGATAATTTAAGATCATTTCTTTACTCAATATCATGGACCACTGACCACATATTCATCATCATAGCCGTCGTCATCAGGCTCTCCCGTGTTGGGGTCACAGTCTCTCACCAGGTACTTCATGGTACAGCTGAATGTACAGGACACTGCAAACGTGGAGTGTAAAATGTCTGTGATTTAAATGTTGTTTTGCAACAACTCTCATAATGAACACCAGCCAGTTCTATCTCTCACTCCTATTTCTCATGATTATATGTAAAGCACTTTGTAACCTTTAAAATTCCTATGTGGGGCAAAAATTATTCTGACTGCATTTAAAAAAAAGTTCCAATTACTCTTCCTACAGAAAAAACTTGGGCCAGGGTCACATCAGTATTTTCCTTCCAACATAAATTCTTCCACAGAATCCCTACCAGCAGTGGGGTCGTCATCAGGCAGGCGGACCAGGCTATAGCAGGAACCTGGTTGGCTGTATGGGAGGTTGGGGGCAGGGATGTAGTGTAGAACTTCATAAGCCTCTGAAGGCTCCATCTGTACCAACACCTGTGACACACAAAGCCGTGGACGATGGACCAGAGAGGAAAGTTATAAAGTCCTCTGTTTCCATTACTGTAGTTCACAATTTCAAATTATGCATTTAGTAGATTAATGGAAACCTGCCTACAGACAGAGAGAGCAGGGATGTAGAGAAGTAAAGAAGGCATTGAGGTTGTAAAAGAAAGAGATGAGAACAGGTTAAGGAGATATACATAACAGCATATGAGGAAAAACTTAATAGAATGAGAGATGAGGATGACAGAAAGGGAGACAGAAATATTCAGAAAGAAACAGAAAGAAATGCATTTCTATGTGTGGAAAACCATGCAAGTATTAATTAAATCATGCCGTTAAATCATGTGGACTTTGAAAAAGCCTCTCCCTGTTGTCGTACCTTCTGTAAGAGCTGGTCGTTGAGTGTGTTTGTGCAGTCGAACTGGAACACCATATGTCTGGTGAAGGTGTGTTTGATACAGCGAACAACATACTCTGTCTCTGCTTCTGTGAGCTGCACTGGCTCTGATGACTTGAAGAGTGGACCCAGCCCCTGGAACTCTGGGATAGCCGCCAGTTGTTCTTGTAGATGACCGGAAAGGGAGAGAAGGAGAAAGAAAGGAGTGGAAAGTAAGTTAATTGAGAAAAACGTGAAATGGGAAAAATACAGATAGAAATAAAGACAAACAAATGTCAGACAAAAATATGGGAAATAGAAGCTAATTATTTCTAGTGCTGAATTTTTCTCGTCCATTGTTGTTACCCTGATAAATGTCTTGGCGTGATGGGGCCAGCTTCTCTGGCAGCTTGCTGGTGGAAACAGGTGTAATTTCTGTGAGGGGAGAAACACAATATAAAACACCCCCCACAAAATCTGAAACTATCCTTATTACAGAAAAGACACAGACTCATTCTTTGAAAGATCAGCAGGAAACAAACTACAGGAACCAAAATAGTAAGGAGTGGAGGGATCCCTCCTCTGTTGCTCTGACTGAGTTTCTCCCTATTTTTCTCCCTGTTAAAGGTTTTTTTTAGGGGAGTTGTTCCTTATCTGATGTGAGGGTCTAAGGACAGGATGTTGTGTTAATGTAAACTCCACTTGATTTGATTGATTTGACTTGACGATACAGTGAGCACCATAATTCGTTGAACAGTGACTCATTGTGTTATCTTGGTTCTGTACTCAAGTATAGTACTTTTGAGATTGAAAGGATACAATGAAGAGGTCAACCTGCAGACTGGCAGGTTTAATTTGGATTATTTTTTGGCAGTAATTGCAGTAAATGTTATCTATCCATTCAGCAAGAATGGGCAGATAAGGTTAGGATTGAGTTCAGGATTTGAAATGTATCATGTTAGTCAATGTATAGTAGTTGTACAAGTTTTGACAGCTTTGCTTTAGTTCCATGGCAGTTTCCTTGGTGGAAGCACTTTTTGCGACAGAGCGAGGGCAGTGGTATAAGCATAAGCAAGTATTACACAGTTAGCTGGCTATCTGTTGCTACTGTGCCATTTGGCTGGAAAATATATAAAGTCAATGGAACCAGATTGTTTATGCATTTGTTATACCTGTCTTCTGCTCAGTAATGGGGGTGGTTGCCAGAGGGACGCTCTTCATGTCAAAGGGCCTCTCCGAAGGGTCCAGGGTGTACTGGTGAAGGGACTTCTCCAGGCCAGGTATGGAAACTGACAGACCTGAGAGTACCACACAGGGAAGAAATTATCACCAGACATCTGCAAAATGTATGGAAAATTTTGCCTAGGCTTGGGGAATGATTTGAACTCACAATCTTGAGGATTTAAATACAAAGAAATGTCTTTTTTAATTTTTTTTAATCACTTCTGTGTCAAAAGTAAAAAATCAATCAATTCTTAAGCTACTCATTTTAATGTAATGGTTAATTTTACTGATGAAATAATACAATTGCATCTTCAGCACCTTCTTCCAAATGTGGGAGAAAGTTAATGGCAACAAGTCTGAAACAGAAAATAATAGAAAACTGGCTGCATTCATCATACCAATATGGTGCAACAAGCGCATAAAAAAAATAACATAAAAACTTTACTGCTGTGTAATTTTACTTAGCAGTGGGAAAGGTGTTGACTTAGCAGCACAGGCGTTTCATGTTGAATGCATTTCTTACCCAAACACAACTATAATTCCCTTTTATTATGCCTGCTCAATGATCCAGGTAAGGGAACAGCCAAAAGTTGAATCAGTTCACCTCAACACAAAACTCCCATTATACATGGTGTCCAGATGAACTGATCAAATGTTTTGCAACAATTGTAATTACCACTAATCACTCAAGGTTTCAGTGATAGACCGAATATCTTCAGGACAGATCCTGATGAATGCTCAGTAATCCAGGTCAGTAAAGTACACAAAGTTGAATCTGTTCATCTGGACACATTTATCTTGAGGATAACTATTCTAAGCCACAGAACAGGATGAAGTGAAAATGTGTCTTGGGAGCAAGAAAAGAGACTAACCATTGAAGATGTAGGCGGCATTGAGTGCCTTTTGCTTCTGCTGAAGCACATTCATGTAGAAGGTTGCTCTGTCACGCACCTCGTCATCACTGTCCATCATACACCTGTGAGAATATATGTAAATACATGCTTTCTCGGACTCACAGTACACTAGATGTTATGCATACAAAGGTTTGCATAAATGAGATTGTCGTATATTGTAAAATAGATTGCATGTTTTAAATTGTAATGAATTAAGTATGTTTGGATACTGAATTATTCTTTAAGATGCCATTATTAAACAGTTATCTTTAAATGTGCCTCTATCTGCTAAATTTATGACAAAAGTTTTTTTGTAAGAAGCAAAAGTTTTGATTCATAGTTTCTCTGCATTTGATTATAATTATACTCAATTGGAAACAAGATTCTTTCTTCATGTATCTGAGCCAGTCAGTTGTAACGAATCAAATATTGAGTACCTCTGCATGAGCACCAGCACACTAGGCAGCAGGTCATCATTCTGCGCTCCAAATTTAGCCAAAGCACTTACTGCAGCTGAGGGAGTAAGAGGGGAGAGAAAGAGAGGGGATTGGATATGTTTGGCCTCTTAAGTCAGCAGCTTTATAGAAACCGAGACAAAATTTTGAAAGAGAGAGATATCTTTTATAAAGCTTGATGGGAAAGAGGACGATGGTCTTTTCAGATGGTAAGTGACAGTTCACTGGCATACCTGCTCGGATCCGCAGTGTCTTAATTCACTCACGTGAACAGACACAGACAAGCAACTCCGCGAGTATTTATCAGCTGTGGTAACCATTGAAAATGGCTTCTGTGAACTACCGAATCCCTGCTGGACCAGCACAACTGTATTTTCTTTATAGGACTGTAGCAACATATTAAAATATATCTTTAAGCAATATTGAAAGAAAGTAAATAACACAACTCATTTTCAAATGAGTTCAGTTAAATTAGTTCAATGGTGAAATGAGTTGAGTGGAAATATATATTTTTACAAAATAATTACCTATCTCGGGGAACTCGCACACAACAAAGATCAGTCTCGCCCATTTTATGGGGTGACATCACATTGAAAAATGTTCAAGACATTTGAACTCTGGCAGCGGGCAGGCATGTGCATGAAACAACTGCAACAGTTTCAAGGCATTATGCCCACTTGTCACTCGGCATGACATTGTCTACACACCCTTCCTGCCTCCTCACCTGTCATTAAAAATGAATTATTTTGGCTTGCTATTGCCCCCCATCTGAAAAGACCGCAAGATAGATCATGGAACAAAAGACTTGGTGGAACAAAAAACTGTCTGAAGCAGCTGACAGATAAAGACTATGTGACACTGAAACTTGAAACCATGAAATTAATTCATGAAGGCTTGAAGACAGTTCCAACTTGGCTCGTTTGCAAGGAGCAGAAGCCACAAACACGTAAAACACCCCTTCCCATTCACCTGCGCGGACGGCTTCGCTTTCCAACACCACACGGTTGAAGATAAAGCGGATGTATTTGGAAGGCGAAGGGGTGCGGGGACCCTCTTTGCCCAGCAAGTGCAGGATCTTGGTGGCTAGCACCGTGTGCTCACAGTCCTCGATGAACTCACACAGGTGTGCAAGACCAGTCTCTTTGCTTTCAGGATTCTCCTCAATAATGCTGATGATGCAGTCTACAATAGCCCGCTTGTACTCAAAACCACCCTGCAGGAAATGGAATTAAATATTCCTGTAAACTTTATGTATATAACTGAAGCAACAATGTGTTAAGGCAAGACCATCACATTAGATTCTATGTAGAAGTTATGGCAGGATAATAACAATGGTGTTGATGATTACCATTATCAACTACAGTTCAATAAGTGGACAATGATCACAGATCAATCAAATTCTTGGGGGATGTGATGATTAGGAATAGGGACCAAAAGTCAGAATCAAATTAGCACTGATGAAAAATTATTAAAGACTGATTATTAAAGACTTTAACAGTTCTGGTATTGGAATTGGAAACATTGAGAAAATAAACAACCTATTTGGGGCTGCGGTAGCTCAGGGATAGACCATGTGCTTTGGGAACTGATAAAATACCGGGTCAATAACCAGTATCAGTACCAGGAGCAGTACTGTTAAAATCTTAACAATGCCCATCCCTAGCGATGACAGACATTATAATGTCAGGAAATGCTTTGTATATGGAGTAGCATGTGGACAGACAATCTGTGTGCTTTCAATTTCCATGGAAAAGTTTTTCCCGGGGTGAGATGAGAAGTGCAGGTATAGTGTTGATGACACTGGATGCTCATAGTACAGCTAATAAGGACTTGATTTCCTCAGAACAAAGGCAATAGTCTGAACAGGGGAGTATTTTTCAAGACCAGCAGTAAACTCACATCATCTCTGAGCATGTTGGAAAGGAAGTTCATCATGACACTGTGCTTTCTGGGATATTTTTGACAGAGGGCACTGATAGCCTGCACCACCACTACCTGAAATAAACAAAAATCAGGATTTAGTTTATAAAACACAAAATTAAGAAAGTGACCATGATTTGGATATTTCCAGTATAGCTGTTATTTTAGACGGACCAGGTAAGAAGCATCTAAAAGGACACCTGTTTGCATTTGGATTTGCAGAATCGAAGTGCATGCTTGCACAGAAGAGTTTGGGATCAAATCATCCACCATTTGAAAAGCAGCACATTATTCATTAAACCATGCTGATGTCCCATGCCTGTGTATAAGCATTTTTCTGCATCATACAAACTAAAAAAACCAAAACTGTCTGACCTTGAACTCATCTGAGATCTCAGAAACAAAGGAGGAGATCTGTTTCATGAGTCGGTCCACACTGCTCTCACTGCCAGTCTTCAGCAGAGTGGTAATGGCCAGTGTGGCGATGCTGCGGTTCGAGTCAGTGATCAGGTTCTCAAGGTCCAGGTTGCATGCAGTCACTGCTGATGGGTGCTTCATTGCCACCTAGTGTCCGCATAAGGTAACAGTGTTGCAGTTGTTATCTCAATCTTGCAATAGGTCATCTTTTTTATTGACTGAATAACTCTTTACATATAATATTGACTTGATATGTCGCTTACATAGAAATAAATTTGAAGTCATACAGCAAAATGAAAATAAAAAAGTCGCAGAATTTCATTTGTCAACATTTATAAATACCTGAAACATTTGGCCTTTCCTCTACATTGTACAAACATGGGAATATCACATTGTCACTATAAATATGTAATGCAGTTTTATGACAATTTTAGTGTCATGGTAATACAGCAATATACTAGAAAATTAATTCGTAATTCATCCAACAGGGATATATAATTCAACAGCAGTCCTTTAGAGATGTAGTTCTTAGCCATGGTCCTCTGGGCCTACCTGTACTTGCTGGTTTTCCGTTCCACCAAATAGTTAGTAACACTCAACTGTTGTGTCAGGTATTGCAGCCATCTAATCACAACTGGCGAGTGTAATTATCTACCTGGTGCAACGGAAAACCAGCAGTATAAGTGGTCTTTGAGAACCAGGGTAAAGAACCACTGTTTTAAAGTCAATTGTTATTTGCAAACTGTTTAGGTGAATTGGGTGGATGTACCTTGTTGAGGGTCCTCACTGCAGCATATCTCAAGGCTGCTTTGGGAGAGCTGCAAAAGAGCTGCAGCACTACAGAAAAACACAGGCATCCCCTTAGATCGTTACAATTCCAAATCAATCTTTTAATACTTTCAGATATGACGGACTCACAGACACACTGAGGAATGGAACATATCTGATGTTGCGATTATGGACTCACCAGAGACAGCAGGGGCCAGCTCCCTCGCTGTACAGTTAGGCATGTGAACAATAGCAGAGGCAGCTTCATACACCACCATCTCATTCTTGTTCCTGAGGCAGCTCTCAATGAAGTCAAACAGAGGGCTGTCGTGGCTGCAGACACACAAATATAGACCAAACATTTTAACAGAATTATGGTTACATTGGTTTCCTTGGAACAGGAATACTGTTAGACTTTTGACATGCTTTAATACAGTAGCGCCATTTTTTAAGGTTTATTTTAAGTCAGAAAATTAGGCTAATTTAAAGATTCAAAATAAGTATCACATTCAGTTCATCAACATATTCAAGGGGATCACACACACACACGTTCCTTATACATTCAATAAATTATATTTCAAAATTGCAGATGCCCCAAATCTCAACATCCATTTTAATAATTTAGTTGGTTTGCCATGGTTTTAGCCATGTTGACATAAGAATATTTATCTTGCTTATTGCAACACAATGGTGAAACTAACAGTTGACCATGCCTTTTTGCATTAAAAGAAACTGGTGTCAATACGAATGCAGTTATGCAGATGGCTTGTGAGTACATCTATTAGTTATCTGGAGTATTAGAGATCCACTTACCCTCCATCTGTCTCCTCCAGTAGTTTGCTGGCAATCCGGATCAGCATACAGTAGGCAAAGGGAGACTTGAGGCCAGACTTGGTGAACTTGTTGAGCATCTTGGACACTGCCAGCCGGTCATTCTTCCTCAGGTGGTACAACAGGCCCAGAGCATGGTACTGGAGAAAATAGACATGTGCGCACATTGAATCACATACACACTAGATACAGGTCAGCTGTGTCCTTGTACATAAAACTTCTTCACTAACTTGATTTAGTATGTATAATGTGATCTTATACAAACTTTGAAAATACACAATTATGGACTTATTCAAGCTCAGTGATAGCATTTTTTTTCAGTAAAAGTATTTTGAATTGTAACAATATAAAGGTTTGTATAAAAATAGTATTGAATGTATTCTGCAAGTCCTTGTGTGTTTTTCCAACACTAACCTGAACCATGATATTGTCACTAGATGCAGCCTCCTGGGCCTCATTCACCCAGCGCTTGACCACATCGTAGCTCATCTTCACCATGTGCTAATGACAGAGAAACCAGAGGAGACTCAATTACCTACAAACCACTGAACATCTGCATGTAATACTAGTAATAGGTCGTCATGTGTATTCAGGCAGTTATATAATTGTAAAAGACAAAAGAGGAGGAACCAGAGTAACCAGAGCCTGAGTAAAAAGATATTTAATCAAAATGACATGCCTTAGGTGAGCATGTGTGATAAATGCAGGTTTAATGTTTTACAGCCATTGGACATATCCTTATTTTGCAATCGTTATTTTAATTTGATATCATTTTATATTTGAATTGGTTTATTATTCTTCCTTGTATGCTGTCTCCTTCTCCACACAATTAAAAGTTGCAGCTTTGTGAAGTTACAACTTGAAATCCTGGAAATCTAATGCATCACATAAATGTTTGTGGGGGATTTTGGGTGGTCTTAAAGTCTTACCAGGGAGGAAACCAGTGCTGAACTGGAAACACTGGGAACCTTGTCAACAATAGCCTGCTTCATGTACCTTTCAATGGCCTGCAGCATGGTGGTCTGTGGAAGACATATTCATCAAATGGTGTCTTATTTTCCTAAGCAGAATAGAGGTTAGTGGGGAGTCAACAGGAATGCAGCGCTTACATCAGTGATCCTGCAGAGAGCTCTGATGGCTGGTCCTCTGTACACATCCTCCTTGCCAGTCATGTCTTTGGTCAGGCTATAAAATATTTCACACAGTCATTAAGTAGGCACTTCGCCTGTAACCTTAAAATAAGTGCAAAAAAGGACCGTGCGCTTTGTCTAGTGAATACCTAAATATATACCAAACTTTTCTAATAAAAGTAAATAAATAAAAGGTAGATAAGACATAGTTCCATGAACCGTGCTGAAAAATACAGACTGCCTAAGTAGAAAACGTAGCTACATCTGAGAAGATCTACACGAAATGCTAAGACAGAAGCGTAATTTCTACTGACACCCTGCTGTCCAACAGTATCAGTGGTGGTCATTAGTAACCTGTGCCTTGAATGATCTAGTATGGAAATCTGATTTATGATCCACACATTTGATTTGGCTGAGGTTTTGTACCAGATGTCTTTCCTGATACAACCCTGCACATTTTACCAGGCTTGGGACTGGCACTGAGAGTGATATTATACAAATAATATTGTAGGGAATTTTCATGAACTGCTATAGAGGCAGGGTGAGCCAGCCAGTCCACTAACGCCACCGACCCACCAGTTACCTTATTATAGGTAACTTTTGATGGAGTATGTTGGTAGTTTACGGACAATATGTTGTTTGAGAGGCTTTTCACTTCAGATATAAAGAAAAAATGTAGGCGTAAAGTATGACAATTTAACTAAAATAAAAAAGAAAGTCTACCAACCTGCTGGTAACAATAATTACATCCTCCGAGATATTTGCCATCTCTTTGATGGTCAGGTAGCACATCCTCCTCAGAGTTTGCTGAAAGGACAAAATGTTTGAGCGTATTTTTATCGCAAGGCTCAATAAAATGATTATCGCCACAAGCAACAAAAAAATAAGCATGTAATAAGATAATATAAGAGTAAGCCAGGGTAACTTAGGAGAGTAATTTTTACATTGATTCTGTGCCAAAATCAAACAAATGAAAGAATTATTAATAGCTTACGTCATTGGACTGGAAAAGTCTGGTCATGGCAAAGAAGGCCTCTGTGGCCTCTGTGGTCCCAAAGTGCTCTCCCTGCACAGGTTAAAAGTTAGAGATGATTTAAACAGCTACCAAGAGAGAGCGATGTCAATAGATATACTGTTTTGGCAAATTCTAATCAAGACACTGTTTGTATTGTTTGCAGGAGCTTTACACCTAGTGGTGCTTCAGGATGTATCTAGAGGTCATTAAGGAATCAGCACACCAAGACATAAGCCTGTTCTCACTACGGTTCTCAAGGAAGAGATAAAGAACGTTCAAAACACACAACAGCATACAGAGGGACAGCTTTTTTCCTCTAGCCATAAGGCTTCTTAATAAACACACACACACAAGTGCAGCTTACCATCTTCAGAATATCTGATTATTGCCACAGGGATGTCTTTGACTATGGATTGTGTATCCACCCATTATTACTTCTTATACTGATTGATTTTTATTCTTACCTTTACTTATTTTTTATCTTATTCTTTGATACCAATTGCTTTATATATAAAATCATAACTTTCTATAACAAAGCCTCCCAGCCAAAGAATTTCCCACGTGTACTTGTACAACTGGAGAGACAATAAACATCTTGAATGTGCATATACCTGGTTGAGGAGGTAGATAATCTTGGTGAGGATGTGTAGACATCTTCTAGGATTGATGGGAGTTTCATTGAAAATACGTGCCTGTAAAATATGAAGGTGATGGGAATCTATTTCATTAGACTCATCATCTATAATATATATGATGACAAGTGAAACCTGCAAAATACTTTAACAAGTGAAAACGTTACCTCTTGTAGCACTGCACTCTTCTCGAGGTGTTGGAAAGGGTTTGACCCTGATCCTGTAAGACCAAATATGAGAGGTGGGTATTCAATTCAAATTTCTTTATTTTGAAGATAATTCAACAAAAATAATTCTCAAGAAAGAATCAGACAAATATAGACACACATACACACAAGTTTAACCTTTGCATCCATCTTTGTGATATTTGATTACCACTTAGACAATATTGTTGACTACTGACACACACTCACACACCAGTAATTCAGGTGATTTATTAGAATAATGATTAAAATGATTTCCAATAACAACATTAACAGCATCCACCATGGGTGTCATGGTCATGAGAGAAGCAAAATCTTCTCATTCTTGTTAATTGTAACTCTTTTTGAATTGATTCAAACGTGTGCTTTCCTCAGGTTATTCATCTAAGCCATTAAATATACTCAACTGAATTTATAATACACATATTTTTGCCAGGTATTGTTACAATCAAATCACAAGAGGTGAATGTAAACAGCTACCTGATGCAACAGGAAACCAGCAGTGCAAATGGTCCCCGAGAACCAGGTTTGAGAACCATCGACTAGTATCAAACCTTAACAACCCGCAAACCATTCATCTATCACCTTTGAATCTACACATCTTTTGCTTGTAATCAGTAATTATTCTCGTCATTTCAACGTCAATGAATGTGATGAGGCTTATTCAATTTCCCTGGTCTTACACTTTGACTGCTGTGCTTACACTTGTTAGCTTTGTATGCAAGCAACGCAACGACTTTGCAGTTAGCATTAGCTGACGAAAACGGAATTTTGCCAATACACTGACATTTGCAGGTTAGACCAAGATTTAAACAGAATATTCAGGAAGGGTCAAAGTTGGTTGATGAATAACCTGGTCACCCGTTTCATTATTAATGACAAGCATGGAAAATATTCAGGCTGATGTCAATAATCTGTACTGAGCTAGTTGACGTGCTAGCTACAAAAACGAGTAAAAGAGAACGCTTGTCAGTTCAGATATCATTCCCATTATTCAGCACTGCCAGACTACAACCTCATAGAGCATCAATCTTACCAGATTCCTCGTCCTTCTTGTCAAATTTCTTGATCATTGCAGCAAAATTAACCTCAGTGAGGAACAGTTGCGTTGCACTCGGCCTGGATCATAAGGGAACAACTACCTCCACGTAGCCGGACGGAGAGCTTCCTGTATGTCCACGTCACCGGAACACACGTTAGACACTACTACAAACCACCAGGTGGAGGCGCTGCACTACTGTCCGGGGAGCTTGTAACGGGAGTTCCATAGGAAAAACGATTCCAAAAGTTGTCTGCATAGGATGCTTTATTCCATAGTGTCACTTGTGGAAAAACATAGATACAAACCATGCAAATTAAACATGTATACTTTCATGGCAACACAGACTCTTTTTTTCTGGCTCTCAAATGATTCTGAAGAGAGATGAGCCATGAGCATCCATGCAGAATTTCACTGACTCTTAGCCATGAGAGTATGGCACGAGTTGTAAAACTACAAAAATAGTGCTTTATTCAGACACGTCCAAATACATTCGAACTGTGGAAGAACACAATGTTTTGCTTTCAAGTCTTTATCGTGGAAACTTTTTTTTCTTACAAAATTAGCTTCATTTGAAGAATATGTAGGCATCTTTTGTTACCAAGAGATGTACAAAACGGTCACAATTTTCAGAATGCAGTGCAATTCGAGATTTTACTATTGAGTTGAATTGACATCATAATGCAAATCAAAGACAATCATAATCTAGCCAAGGTTGATATGTTCATTACTTATCATGCTTCCAGTGAGGTTACCTAAATTACTCGGATACAATTACCATTAAAAGTAGTTAAATTTTATTGCCATTTACCATTAGGCAGTATTATTTTTTTCTTCTTCACATTCATATTGTTAAAGTATATTCAATGTCACTGATCAGACCAAAAGCGCTGGCTGTTGGCACATGGTCCCATTAGTTATCTCAAACTAATGTTTTATTCCCCCTCATTACAGTCAGGAGGTGAGGAGTGAGCCCTTCCCTCACACTTTTATATTTCAACTTTGGTATTGTTACATCCCTTTTAAATATAAATTAATGCATGTCTTGAGACTTCTCGTGTAGATAAAGCTTGAATGTAATGATATGTCTTGAGAAGGCTTGTATGGACCCCAAGTCTGGTACCCCAGTACATTAATGAGAGCTCCATCTCCTCAGAAAGAGTTTATAAAGTTGAAATATGAATTGAGGAAGCCAGTGGGGTCTTCCAGCTGAGGATAATGGCTGATGTGTTCATCCAAAATGGTCACTGTAGACCTCTGGACCAGCTGCCTGGATCAAGAAACAGGATTTATTTTACGTTGGGAATAACAATGTAATGCATCAGGGAGAGAAGAAGGACCGGGCATTTCCACTGCAAATTATATTTAGAACTACGGATTCTTTGTTTTTCATTTTTATCCATAGCAATAAAGTCAAGGAAAGTTTTAATAATGGATGAGATGAGGTATACATTTTCTCAAATACCACACACTGCAGAGTGGTCTGTATTGTGGTGCATCTTGGTGTAAGTGGCTCTTTAAATGCCACATATCTGTTTTATGCATGCAAATGTGCCCAACATATATGAATAAAATGCCTGTTAATAAACTAACATCATGTAGCTGAGTGGAATGGACAACCATGTAGACATGTCACATGATTTTTCAGAAAAACATGTTTACGTCTGAAAGCTTAGACCAATCCATCCAAATTTGGCACTCACTGGTAAAGACGAATAAAGTGGGGATGAGGGTTGACTGGGTCCAGGGGTCCATAGATCATGTGTACTGATAAACAAGAGGGAGGAGAAGATCCAAGGAGGGAAGGTGAGAGATGGCAGAGGGAAAAACTGACATAGTCTTCATGTCTTAGCTATAAAAGAGTGCTCCTTTCTCACATACACTCACATACTATGTCGACCACCCAACCACTGCATCCTCCAATTTCATTTAATAACAACCTGCTATTCTATAAGACAGTTAGCACAGAATATACATGGAAAGACATGAATGAACTGACTTTAATTCATAAGGTTATAAGTTTTATCTAACGACACCTATCTACTGTATCTTAGATGTCTTCTCCCTCAGAGTAAGAATCTTTGCACATGTATGAATGTGCAACATACACACTATTCGTTATCCCCACTGCGTAAAGGATCACAGATGGGCTGAATGACTGCTGCTTACAGGCTAAGCAGCTTACCCTCAGTGACTTGCTAGGTAAGACTACTGGGGTAATACCTCCCCAGCAAGTGTGTCTCCCAGGCAAGTCCAAATCAACCTCCCCCACTGGGCTTTCCTCATACGACAAGAGTGTGCCATACAACAGGATCACATAAGTGTGGGATACTTACATGGAATGAAGGTAGAGGTGAGTGCACCCACCCATCTCTCTTTGTGTTTCAATCTCTGATTGATATACTGCAGAATACTGTACATGAACAGACATATAAAAAGAAATCATAACCCACACATCTGGTATAAATGTATTGGGTGATATACACCCCAAATAATGCAAAAACACACACATAGGGTGTTCACACTCAGTGACCGCACCTGTCCAAGACCAAGTTCCCATCGTTGTAGCGTAGGCCTGTCCACATATCCCAGAAGTCAGCATCAGTGGGCTGGGTGTAAGGACCAAACACCTCAGCAATCCTATCACAGAGTCAGGGCAGAGGGGCAAATGTAAAAGAGAATGACAAATATTGAGAACATCATGAATTTCTTCACATGCTAATCTGCAAAGAATTTGATACAAAAGTGCACCACCCATTTGGAGGGTAAATGACCAATGAGGTTCAGCTTTGATTTATCTATTTCTGTCAACTGGGGAAACAGTTGCTTCATCCATGCGCTGTCAACCGCTTATTTGATCTCGGTTCACGCGGGAACTGGAGCCTATCTCAGTGCTCGTTGGGTGAAAGGTTGGGAAAGACCCTGAATAGATTGCCAGAGCATTTACGGGACAGTGTCTTGCTCAAGGACACTTCGGCATGCTTCTTTGTGTGCCGGGATCAAACCTGCAACCTTCTAATCTCCAGACAACCATTATACCCACTGAGCAATGATGTCTCAGTCACTTCATGTATTATAATATCACATAAGTATTATAAATTGAAGACAAGTGATAATTTGAGGAGATGGCTCACTGACATTGTTTATTTACTGAGATGAGTTCTCATCCATGTCCCAACAGTGGAGTCCCCTAAGCAACAGATGAAATAGTTGATCATGTCATTCAAGAACATTCATCCACTGAGTTTGCCTAGTTATCAATACGTACCCTTTTGAGAAGAGCATATAGTTGGTGAGACGTGTAAGTATCGGTGACAGAAAACCAGAGTCCTTGAGAAGCTTTGGGAAAGATTGAAAAATTAATGAGTGTCTTTTGGAAACTTTGGTTAAATAAGTGTGCAGAGTCCAACACAAAACAGTGGAGTTAGCCTTGTTTAATATTTAACGATGGAATTAAACTAGTTATGTTGAGAAGAGAGAATGTTGACTTACCGTCTGCAGGAGTCTTGGATAGTGTGTTTCAGGAAATATTCCTGTTGGGGGAACAGGAATTCACTATCAGCAGCAGTGAAAAATAAATATATGTACAACAGAGTGAGGGGCCGTGCTGGTGACGTCAAAGCAGACATGAGTCAATTTAAACTCCATTGTTTATCTAAATTCTAATGTTAATCTTTATAAGACACTAATTACTGTTGAATGGAAACACTGCTAATAATAGAGGAATCTGACTGTTTTTCTTGGTGTCCGGGCTTCACTGTTTACAGTTCAAAACCTTGGCCTGCCTCCATCTTTGAGCTGGCACATAAACACCCAGAGCTATGAAAAGAGAAGAAAACCCAATACGAACAGTGAAAAGAGAGTACAGTACCTCCATTGGACAGACAGAGACTGTTGATGGTCAGGTGACCTGTTCGGTTCTGGTCACTTCTAGTATATGAGTGAGTGAGTGAGAGTGATTGTAAGAGTGAGAGAGAGAGAGAAAGAGAGAGAGGATGAACAAGAAAAATAGAGGATTGTTTAAATTGGGAGCATTGCTAAAAGATTGAATTGCTAATCCAACTCGATGTACATAGAGCATGCACTTAATCAGATACACCCCTCTCTTTCTCTCACACACCTGTAGAGGAGTTCTAGGGCCACAGTGTCTCCATAGTCGTGGGAAAGCAGATTGACCCTCTGGTCAACCAGTCCCAAGTGGGCTACCAGGGCCTCCACCATACTGGCTTGCTCAAAGATGGAGTACCTGTGGGGGCGCTATGATACAAGAGCAACCAGGCAAGTGGAATTATGGATGGACGCATGGAGGGTGGGGAGTATGAACCATGATGGGTGGTGCAAAGCAGTGCACAAAGTGTGGAAATATGGAGGGGAGGAGGACACAGAGCACAAGGGCAGAGGGAGATTGGTAGGGAATGGAGAATTTACACAGGATGTATATGTGGAAAGACAGATCAAGTGTCTTTTGTTCTAGAGACCTGTTCAGCTGTTGAAACTTACAGGTTTGTCGCTGAAGCCAAAGCCCAAGAAATCCAATGCTATGACTCTATGGAAGCGCTGGGAAAGTGGCTCCCAGATCTGGGAAAAAGCATGTTCACACGCAGATCAGGGAGAGAAAGGTCAATAGTCCTCTGGTCAACCTCTGGACTGGTTTGACTAAAGTTAATTAGCCTCTCTTTAACATCCCCTCATATAAAGTCAGAATTAGAAGTTTTCAGAGACCCACCAGAATCTGTTTGGTTTGCCAAGGAATTCCCCCTTAGAGACACCACAGGTCACTATTTAATGTCAACCAACAGACCAAAGGCCAGATCATCAGCTGATTACATTTGTAAATCCCACTACCTCACCCTTCCAGCTAGATCTGGTTTGAGACACAGAATGAGTTGTGAGTCTTTTTGTGATGTGTCCCCATCATGATAAAAAGTGTCAACGCAGCACACAGAGCCAGAATACATTTCAAGACTGGCTGTGAATCCGTCCGAGCTTTAAGAGACGCCTAGAGAGAAGTGAGTACCTTGTTCCAGTCATAACTGGAGGTAGGGAAGCCATGGAGCAAAATTACTATGTCAGAATTTCCCAAAACACCAAACGCATCTAGACAGAGAGAGGGGTGGGGGAGGAAAGAATGCCATTGACCAACACTTTAAAAATGAAGTCATGCTTTATACATGTCCGTGTAAAAACTAAAGTAGTCAGCTCCATGCAGTCATATTTAAAACAACAATCTGAACCTCTCTTACCTCTATAGAAAATGCTGTGCCCTCTGAAGCTGAAGACTTTTCCAGCATTGTGCCACTTCTGCAGCACGGGAGACAGTTGAGGAGGGGGGATGTGGAGGTAGACCGCTAGTAGAGGTATGCATATCAGACCCACATGAACCCACCACTCCCTCATCTTGAGGTAAATAGGAGGGTGCTCTCAATCCAGGACCTGCATGAAAATAAAACCAATTTGGGGGTCACACATGAAAAACGTACGTCTGTTCACCGTACTGGAAGTAAGAATGTGGATATGCAGTGATTCTGCACGTTAATCGGTTGCAATTATTAGATGGTGACGAGCGCTATAGGACACTGTCCCTCAAAACAGAGATGTGCACACAGCTTATTAAGTGGAGGTCATGGGCAGGCTTACGGAGTCTTCAGTGACTTATAGGATCAATTTCGGACACCAAAGTTAAACAAACCCAGAAAATACATTAGATTATAACGCAGTCTATTTCTCGTAGAGATGATCTCCAGAAGACACTTACAGTAGTGTCATTTGGACGGTCCTGGCCCAGACGGCGGCTTCATTCCAGTAGGAACGTCCGGAGCCAACAGAAGAAACGGAGACGGACTACCTGACAAGTCCACCGACACATTGTTTCGGAAACCATGTGATCACCGAGAACTGACCATACCATTTTTTGACAAGCAGCGATTAAATTGCACGATTTAAAAGATTTCATGCATTACCTGCACCAAATGGCAACTTTAAAGTGATTATCATAGCTTTTAGATTTACATTATTTCAATTTTTGCATTGAAGGTTATCAAAAAAAGGTCAAGAGAAAATCTCAAATTGAGTAATGGTTAGTGCCATGCGTAAAATCACGCATACCATGTGGTTTCCGAGAAAATGTATGTTATCTTAGTTTTGTCGATGGTTGGCAAAACATGATATGGTGCATTGTCGCCATCTGTTGGAAAAAGAGGGTTAAGACGGAGATGGTTTGGACGTGTGGAGGAGAGATGCTGGTATCATGAGAGAAGGATGCTGAATAATGGAGCTGCCAGACAAGAGGAGAAGAGGAAGACCAGAGAGGAGATTTATGGATGTGGTGATGGAGGATATGCATGTAGCTGGTGTGACAGAGGAAGATGTAGAGGAAAGGACGAGATGGAGATGGATGATCTGTTGTGATAACCCCTAACGGGACCAGCCGAAAGTAGTTGAATGTTAATGTCAACTTTGCAAACAAAATATTGTAATTTTGATGCATGAACTAAATTAAGAACTAAATTAGGACAATTAAATAACTCCAGTCTTACATTTTCTGGAAAAATCCACCCGCCAAACCACTGATTTATTTATATTTTAAAACAAGTCTGGATCGAGTAGCTATCGTTACACTTTTGAGGCCATTGTACATTACGGCGGCCATCTTGATGTGACGACCTCACTGTGCGACCACCACCGCACAGGTAGTGCAGAAGGAAGCACATGCGGCTAGGACGCCTGAGCATTTCACTGTTTAAGGTAAATATGTAAATATGACTTATTCATATAAGTTTACGTTTACTTCATGACTAAGATTGTAAAAAGCTGCTGTAGATATATTTGCTTTGAAATGGGGAAAGAAACGCAGGTGGGAAACGTTTCTGAATAAACTTCTGATCCAGTTGAACCGATCCACCTGGATTATTGAGCATTAATCAAGACAAACGCTGCACTAAACGGCGTGTTTTGGACCTAAAGTTTCGGCTGAACGTAACCCGTTTCATACCAGTTATTATTTTCATACCAGCTAAGCTATTTTGGGATGTTTATTTGAATTAGAATTGTTAATAAAAATGATTTATCAGCAGTTTCATCGGGTGTATATTTACTTGATAATTTGGCAGCTATAACAAAAAGCTTTCTCATGTTAATTTAATGATACGTCAAATGAGCACAAACGTTCATGGTGCATGAAAAGAACCAGCTTGTACAGTTTCTCCCTTGACTGACCTCCATGTTAGCCTTCTATGCAGTGGATTCTTTCCTGAAGCGATACAGACTAGTCTTGATAAATTAACTTGATCTTATATAGCACTTTTCTAGTGTCTTATACAAGACACAGGGTGATCTCATCATTGTGTAGACAGAGTGCACCCTTGCTTTTATTTTAGCAAGCTTTAGGATAAAACAATGATATCTGGAAGTATCAATTGCCTAATAGTTTGCTATTTTAAAAACAATAAAGGAACCCATGTTAAGACAAATGCATAATAACCTACGTTCATTCTCAAAAAAAGTAAACTTTTTTTCGGTTTGACCGACAACTAACATTCTTATCTGTCATTACCAGTTGTTTTAGCAGTCCAAAGTGATTTGGCTCATATGATTGAGTGTATAAAAATAAGCAATATTCCCAACAACAACCAGTTGATAAAAACCCTTGCAGTCAGGTAAACTTAGCTAGGTGAGTTTAGTTTAGTTTCTTCATATTCACTATTTTTACTTTCAATCCTGAAGTTTTCCTCTTCCTCCTCCTCATCTTTCTCAACGCAGCCAAATGCAGAACACTATGTTCTGCCCCCCCATCTTTTCATGGAACTCCAGTACAGTCTTTACTATGACATGCAGAAATCACACAAATCGGATAAACCTCATTCATCACTTTAATAGACAAAACTTGTCTGTCTGTCCCATACTAGCTTGGGGTACAGCTGAAGGTTAGACGTTTCTATAAATATGGCAGTTATAACATAGCTTAGATTAAAGGAGAGCCGGACATGTGCTCTCCTCTGAACTCACTGGTGTTCTTCTGGTTTGAAATCTTGAGTTTTTTCCTGCAGATCAGCCAATACCATGTTTGCAGTGGCGTCTATGGGCCACAGGGTGGCGCTTTGAGCGAACAACAGCAAACGTCTGCACGGAAAAAGAATGGCCACCTACTGGCAGTCAGCGGCACTGCAGGTAAGCATCAGCCTGCAAACCTTCAGGTGTTGGTGAAGCTTTCCAGACGGGACAACATTCTGGCATGGCCATATAGAGACTTTTTGAGGGACATGGGCTCAAAATTTTAAAAAGGGGAAAATGGGATAAAATTTGTTTTAACATATGTAAACTTTATTTATATATTGAATTACAGCAACCATTACCCCCAAAACACATTAAGCACATTATTTTTTAAATGTTCCCTTATAATTTCATTCTGCATTGAAAATTTAACTGGTCACTCAAAGGGACCAGGAGCACAAGACATCCCTTGTGCACTTTTCTGCATGTTGGTATGGATATAGGACGGTAGCTCTCATTGATCCAACCAATACTGAAGTGAATCACATGACAACTTTGATAGAGGAAATCTGTTATTTCATGTGTTCACATTGGCATCAACCCCTTTCCATGAGGGCTATGTAACGCACATGGCTCTCACCACCTCATGTGGGGTTTTTTTTGTACACATACATACAGTTGCAATCAAAATTAGTCAACCCCCACTGCAAATCAGGTTTATACAAATTAGCAGCTATTAACAAAAATAAATCAAACAAGAACAATTTCAATAGCTCAACATAAATAATATTACCATTGGTTTCTCTAAATTTAACAAAAAAAGCTCACAGCTCACTAATACTCTTGGGTTTGTGTGCTGCAATCACCTTTTTCAAATCACACCAAAGATTTTTAATGAAGTTCAAGTCAAGTGACTGTAATGGTCACTCTAGTATCTTCCACTTCTTCTGGAACTAAGCCCAGTCCAATGATGCCCAACTATCAGCTTCCCCACAGATGGCAGGACATTTGCTCCCAGGATTTCCTGATACTTGATTGAATCCATCTTGTCCTCCACACGCTGCAGGTTTCCAGTGCCAGATGAAGTGAAGCAGCCCCAGAGCATCACTGAGCCGGCGCCATGCTTCACTGTAGGCAACGTGTTCTTTTCAGTGTATACTTCATTCTTCTTCCTCCAGATGTACCGCTGATCCAGAGGCCCAAAAAGTTCCAATTTTGTTTCATCACTCCACAAAAAAGAATCCCAGAACATCTTTGGCTTATTTATATAGTTCAGAGTAAATTGGAGCCAACTTTTCTTGTGCCTTTGAAACAAAATTGGAAATGTTGGGGCCTATAGATCAGCAGCATTAAAAGCAGCATTTTTGGTTGAATTTGGAGAAATCACCTGTAATATTAGTTGTGTTGAGCCATTTAAAATGTTTTTGTAAACAGCTGCTAGTTGACTAATAAACCTGATTTGCAGTGGGGGTTGAACAATTTTGATTGCAACCATAGTTAAATAGAAGGATTAACAAAAGACACTAGAAAACATGACATTTATAATGCACAACTTTTATTTAGACATGTCAAGAAGTGTTTGTAGTTCAGCTTCAGTCCAGTGTTCGTAGTTGAGTTTGTACTCTTCCTGTGTCTGTTCAGGACGCTGACCCTGAGAGGAGAAATGGATTCATCTGCCACCACCAGTCTTCCAACGCAGGGCACCAGCCGCTCCACCTACGATGTGTTTAGCAAGCACTTCCACGACGGCTACACAGACACGCAGACAGACAATACAGACAAACAGATAATACAGATACAGACACACAGTCAATTCAGACACACAGACAATATAGACACAGACAATTCAGACACACAGACAATTCAGACACAGAGACAATACAGACACACAGACAATACAGACACACAGACACACAGTCAATTCAGAGACGCAGACAATACAGACACACAGACAATACAGACAGACAATACAGACAATTCAGACACACAGACAATACAGACACACAGACAATACAGACAGACAATACAGACAATTCAGACACACTGACAATACAGACAGACAATACAGACAATTCAGACACACAGACAATTCAGACACACAGACAATACAGACACACTGACATGCAGACAGTCTGTGTCTTTGTATCAAAGATACACACACACACACACACACAGGCTATCTTGGTGTGTGTTTCTATCTGCCTGCAGTCGGATAGAATGACTCAGACACACAGACACAGACACACAGACTGTCCGTGTCTTTTAATTCTTGTTTATATTGTTTCTGTTTTTTATGCCTGTTTAGATTTTATCTCTGATTTTTTTCTGCTGTAACTGCCAATTTCCCCCTGTGGGACTAATAAAGGAATATCATATCTTCTCTTCTCCGTCTAACAGAGACAGACTGAGAGACAATGACAGACACACATAGAGGCTAACTTTGTGTGTCACTGTGTGTGTTTCTGTCTGTCTGACAGGCAGGCAGCTAGATACACACACACATGGATGACAGGCAGATTGAGACCCAGACAGTCTGCAGACACAAGACACAGCCATCAACATACTCGCCTGCTGAACACTCCATCTCTCCTCAGGTGTGAGAGGCTGGTTCTGGTACATTAGCAGCAGTGGGTTGGTGTGTTTAGATGGCGACATGTTGGAGGACTTCATCCTGTGGTTCGTGAAGCATGGGCTTGTCGCCATCTGCTGGACAAATGGCAAATATCTTCGTGGAGACCCAGTGGGGAGTCTGCAGGGTGACGGACTGAGCCTGGACAGCTCAACACTGTGGGAGTACTGAGACTTCAACAGCAGGTGGACTGACGTGGAGAGGAATGACCCGGTCTGTTCAGGCATGAAGAGGCAGATGACATGAATCATGCCTGGGGTCTCAGCTTAATCATGTCAAGGATCTCATTAGTGATACTGAGGTGAATGAACCTTGGAGTTGCTGGTTTCTTCCCCTCCATTGTCCTCCTAGAATTGTACAACAAACTGTGGTTAACTTGATCACTCCTACGAATAAACTAATGTCATTCACCATCAATTTGGCTTCAGAGCTTAACATCCACATGACTCTTCCTCCAGAGTCATATTCAAGTTTCTGACCTTTACAGTCAATAATCACATCATACTTGGTGAAATATACCAAATCTATCTTGACATCCTCTAGCCCTGCTGTTCCTACAACAGATCAGCATGTCCTCCTGCAGCACATCTCACTTTTCATTGCTAAACTTAATTTTACAGGGAAACCATGGAGATGAGGTTTTACTATAATAAAGACTTTTGGTCAAGTCAAACTTCATTCATAGAGCACATTTCATACCCAAGGCAACACAATGTGCTCTATGCAAAGTGACAAGACAATCAAAATACAACCCTATACAAATGTAGAAAATAAATATGCCCATCAAAAGGTGTGCTTTGTCTCTAAACCATCCAACTGGAACTTCTCCTATACGCATTCCTAACCTTGTCCTTCATCACTTCAAATACAAATCTTAGCATCTTAACCTCTGCCACCTCTAGCGCCACCTCCTGTCTGTCTGTCAGTACTACTGTCTCCACACCAGACAACATACTTGGTATCACCACCATCTTGTAGACCTTCCTGTTCACTCTTGCTGGTACCATTCTGTCACACATCACCCCTGACATTCTTCGCCACCCATTCCATCTTGCCTCCTCTCTCTTCTGTTCTCCCCATTACTTTGGACAGCTGACCCCACATATTTAAACACTTCCACCTTCCTCACCTCTACTTCTTGTATCTTCTAAATTCCACTGTCTCCATTCTTGTTCACACATTTGTATCATGTCTTGCGCCTACTGACTTTCATTCCTCTTCTCTCCAGTGCATACCTCCACTGCTTCAGGTGCAACTCAACCCGCTCCCCACTCTCACTACATTACCACTGCCTGCTCCAAGTTGTGAAGGACTCTTGACGTGCAATGGGAAGAGATGCACAGGCACCCATCAGGCGGGCCACAGATGATCACAGACGATTTGGCAAGAGTGGCATTGAAACCAAACAGGAGCTTGAAGAGGAGGGGCTCCGGGAGGAAATTATCATCCCCTGGTGGAGATGTGGAGGAAGGAAACTCAGAGGGAGATTAATAAACATCACTGGAGAGGATACAAACAAGAGGAGGTTCATCCTGAATGTATTCTTTCTCCGTTTCTCCATTTCATCATGCAGACCAGCAGAGACCACTGGGAGCTGGGCAAATCTCTCTGCTGACCGCTATGACTTTATACAGACTGAACCACCACATGGTCTCTATAGGACAAAGTTAGGAGAGATGAGCCATTGATTAGAGAACAGAACACACACCCTCCTCCCTAGCAGTCAGCCAGTCTGAGGAGGCCACCAGCATAGCAGCACCGGATGACTGGGCCTCAGAAGAACTTTGAACCCTGGAGATGAAAGAAGTGAAGGATTAGTATTGAGTGAAGTGATGAGTTAGTATTAGTGTTTATACCACAAAGAGGGAGAAAGAAGTCAGGAAACTATTCTTCAAGTTTAACCAGTGACAACCTAATGATTCGGTTGGGTGGGTTAAATCTGGAAATCCACACATTTACTCGTACCTCAACAGTAGAAGAAGCAAGTTCACACTGTAAACTCCATTCTGACAGGCTGCATAGAGAAGATGCTCATTGGGACGCTGAGCCATATCCTCCACAAGCCAAGGAAACTGTAAAGTAGTCTATGACGAGAGAAAAACCAAGATAATTATTATTATTAATACTATTATTGTTATCATTATTATTTTCCATCTAGATATACAGCACATACACTTGCATACCATTCCACTCCACACCCCTGCTCTCCACCTCACACCCTGCCTGTTTTCATACCCCTGTGGGACTATTAAGGGATATTCTATCTTAAATTTCAAAGGACAGACTTGATGGTTAGAGTAAGGCAACACACACACACACACAGAGACAAATTAATTAAAAAAAATGTATGATTCCAAGAAAGGTGGTACTGCAAATGTCCTTTGCTGCACAACCATCTAGGAGCTAATGGACTCCTATGTTTACTCTGTACTCAATATGGGCTCCATAGAGCTCCTGGCTCACCAGGGAGCGGCTCTTAGGGGCCATTTAGCTGAGGGGGAAACCTCTGCCAGTTACTAGAAGATGACCCTGGCCTAGACGAATGGATGCCAACATGAAAACATGAGTTCATGTCCCCCAAAACCAAGAATGAATTTTTTTACTCTATTTGTAAAAAGCATACTTAAAATGAGGAAGCCATATATGTCCAGTATGTTGACCATCATTTGGTCCACCACGGAATTTACAAAATCTCCAGCACAACTGGGGAAAACCTGCCATAAGTAGTCATAGATGTGTTGCAATGGTGGAATCTTCCACTGTCTGGTCTGCATGGATAAACATGATGGAGCAGCATGAATGTCAGACAACAGCAAGGTAGTAAAGGCTAGGATAAGGGAGCTGCAGCTAATGGCTCTGTATGTACACGTTGGCCCTCACTGTGTAAATCAGGCTACTTGTACGAGGCCATCGCTGATGCCCTAGATTGGCTCCACTAGCTTGGCTCTCTACACAAATGATTGGGGAAGTACGACACTTAATCTATGAACATTGCAACCACAGCATCAGGATTGGTGACATGCTGCCTTTGTGTCCAAAAAGACCGACAGGCAGGTAGACAGATAAGACTTACCGTGACATGTTTGTGTTGCGTGTTGAGGTGAGGCTCGGTGGTCCAGCTTTACAGCATATGCGCATCTCCGGTGGCCAGGACTCGTTCTATTAGTGTACAACGTGGGTGCGGCAGAGTGGAACTAAGCCCACATGTTCACCACACAGCGGCTACATACGGATATACACGCTGCACTACAACAACAAGGTTCAACTGGGTGTCTCTGGCTTAGCAAAACGTTCCAAATGCTATCTTTAACACGGAGACGCCATCTCCGCATGTCTGGGTGTGTACCGGAAGAGCGATTCTGCGCAGATCGACGTCAAATGTCACATGCAAAACGTAAGTACGTCATTAATGTGCGCCGGGAAACGGCCCATATCCGTTTCAAATAGATTTGAGGAATTGATTAAACACTTTTTAAAATAATTATGGCTATGCCAGATTATTTTTCTTTAACACGTCTGTTACACCCTTAGAATAAGAGGTATTTCTAAGCGTATTCTTAATATTTTCTGAGCCCCCAACCGTGGTCAACGTAGTGTAAAGTAGAGCTACGTGTGCAGTTAGATAGCCATTTTAGCGGCCATATTGGATGGACCCAAAGCATAAGGAAAGCTACTGAGGTTACTGTAGCCTGTGTAGTTGGACCCCCAATGTATGTTTACTACCACTGTACTGTGCCGTGGAACTAAAGAATCAGAACGGAGTGCGAATTTGGTCCTTAATCGAAAATAAGCTACTTTTTTGAAGTGTACAAAGGTAGAAAAAATAATTGCCAAGTTTGAGCTAGGCCTACACAACAGAAGTCTAGAATAGTAGTTAATTTCAAGAGGCCAATCATAACTTATTTTTGTTGTCTATAGATTAAGTTGCCATGCCAACCTTGTGGATGTTAGATGTGAGGTAAGACACAACAGGTCGTTTGCCTTTGAGCACCCACATGAGTGTGAATGAACACTTCTGAACACTGTCTGAAAAAGGGGGCATGGTCATGATGTTAGGCTAAATATTTTTTTTATTTTTAAAAACCATACACATTACGACAAGTTTCAAATGTAAATCCAATCACAATAACCATTTAAATTGCTCAAGATAAACAGACATGAAGTATTGTTTCCAAATGTTAAAAGATAAAAAAATAATCCATAAAACAGATGGATAAACATTCATTCCCATTACAGGAAGAAGCTACAGAAAAAAAACTCCCTAAACGGATTCCTCTTTTCCTTCCCATTGCTGTTTATTTGCAATCTCAAGCTGCTTTTTTATATCTGTAAAACACAAGAAAAACAACATATTTTCTGGAAAAGTATTATGACTGAACATTTCCACTATCTTCATTCACCCCAATGCGTCGACAGGTGGGAAAGCCAGGAGGGTGCAACAAGAATCTGTACCCCCCCTGTCCACAGGGACCCCTACTGTTACAACAAGGAACTGCCAGACCACTTAAAATGTAATAATTTGACCACAAACTCAATATAAGCATGTTCTCCTCTTTCAAGCCATTTACACCCTGAGAAGAATATCCCTTTCATGACCAATCACAACCCCTTTATGGTGCCCAAAACCCCCATCCCCAAATAACTTCATTTGTGTTAAATCCTCCGAAGCTGCTTCAGCTGGAGGAAAGGTATCATCTGTATTGTCATAAAAATACAAAGGTACAATTTGTGTGACTTGTATCAAAATTTTTTCCCCAAGGGACACTATGAAATAAAGCACCCTGTGCAGATACCAGTGAATGCCTAGTCTTTTTATTTTCGGAAATGTTGTACGTCCAATCCTTTAGTATTTCCAGTACATCAGGTGTCAAAAATATCCTACGCACAAATCGAATGCAGCAACAGCTCATGACGGTGAGAGGAGTCTTGTGGACTTAGATGAAGAAAAGTTAAAACTTTTTTCTCGGTTATTCGATTTTTGAAATGATCACAAACCAGAACTCTGAGGGTTAAATAAAAGGAAGTGTTCCTAAATAGTCATTTTAAAGATTGAAGGAAATCTGAAAAAGAATCCACTTCCTTTTGACCGAGACAACATCGCACTACCTAAAGATATACAGTTTGAAGTTAAAAGATTCTTTCTTATTAATAGACTCCTTTTCAATTAAATCCTTTTCTATGCCTGAGTAAACAAATGTTGATATTGTACATTGGCAGGAACTGATGGTTTGCTGAAAACAAAGAGATAAATTTTAAAAAGCATTTTTCAGTGTGAGGATATTGAGAGTCAATCAGGTGATGCACAGATGTATTTTAAACTCCCTTTTGCTGAGTGAACCTTTAGATGAGGAATCGGATCAACACTGCCTCCCTTGAACCCAATGAATCAACAGACAAATGCATGAATGAAAGAGAGTCCACAACTGCAAAGAGTTGGCTGTGAACATGGAAAACTGTTAAGAGAAATGTAAGAAGTCAACATGTATAGAACTGAACAGATGGGTCCTGTTCACCTTGTTGTCCGCTCGCCTGTGAAAATGCCTTCCCCGATGGACCTCTTTGCTATACAAGCCTTAGTGTTTACCTGTTTGGCTAGAAGGTTCTATGTTTATCTACAAATATATAACAAATAAAACTTGCAGGCAAAAATAGTTAAGTTTCCATAGAAACACCCTTTTTCCTGAAAATACAGCAGTATCTGAAATAGTCCTCATTCAATTCTTACTGTCCTGTTTTCTGCATCATACATCAGGAAGCGCTTTTGCCTACAAACAGAAAAAAAGTATCTACAAACTTTGTAAACAGACCTGCTTTTTCCAAAAACATAAATAATCCAAAATATTAACAGCCAATGGAGCAGAAATCAGTTTGAATGAGCAAGGGCCAAAGAGATAAATATACAACACCATTCTGATAAAAGAGAGAAGGTTCTTTCAAATTCTTACAGCTGATCTTCAAGCCGGGAGGACTGTCCTCCCCCATTAAAATAACAATAATAATAATAATAATAATAATAATGAAACAGGTCACTTTCAATCCGAGTTTATAATCACCCCTCATTTACCGAGAAAAACAGAGGTTACCAGGGAGGAAGGAGTGGAGACCAAGTCTTTGAATTACAGAGGGGGATTTAAGAAAAAGGGGAGGGAGAGAGAGAGAGAGAGAGAGAGAGAGAGAGAGAAACCATCCACACCAAACCCTACATTCCGAAGAATGTTTGCTGTTGTTTAAGTCCAGCCCAAGCTAAGCTCACAGAGGCTTGCGATACCCCTCAAGCCTCCCATCTCTCCTCTCCTTGTGGATGTGTTCATTCGTCGTCTGAGGCGAGCTCCTTGGTGGCAGGTATAAAGTGGTGTGGTGTTACTATTGTGGGGTAGGATTCAGATCAGAGGGAGGTCTCCAGACTGTGTAGGGGGCTCCCAGGGGCTGAGGGGGTTCCTGACTTATTGCCCTCTGGGAAGAGGTGGTTGCCGCTCTCCACGGCATTATTGTTCTGGTTAGGGGAGGGCGAGACCGGCGTGAGGGAGGGGGAGGCCGGCATGGTGGGGTCGGCGGTGCCGGGTGAGGGAGGGGTCGGCGTGATGTTTCGGGGGCTGGCAGAGTTACGCTTGGTAGGGGCGTCGTCCTCGGCGTCAGTGTCATCTATGAGGGGGATATGGGGTTCAGAGTCCTCTATCCGGAACTCTGGGTGGGTCATGAAGTTATGGATGGATGTTCGCGACTCGGGCTTCTCCAGCCCCTCATAGAGGGAGATGGAGCTGCGGAATGCATTCACCACCCGGATCTGGAGGGAAAGGAGAAGGGACAGGGGATGGGGGACAGGCACATGGTCAGTCTCATTCAACTTTGACATGCGGTGACATAGTTTGTTCTCTAAACAGCAGGTAAACACCACAGATCCAGGGTATAGGTTTTATTAGGTGAATAGGGTGAGTTTTGGGGGGGGGCATTAAAAAGCCCTGTTATGAGCCGGGGACTCTCAGAGAGGCGTGCAAGTTGCAGAGCTGTCTACAAGTAAGTTTCCTGAATGTGATGCCAGTCAAACCTAATTCTTGCTGTTAATAAAAGTCTTCATTAGATTGCAACCAAGCACTCGGTACTTATTGGGGAACTAGTCCATAAAGATTAACCACAAACTGTCACTTGTTTTAGCACGGCGCTACATTCAAGACACAACCAATGTCTCAGAGAAGGTACACATCAACGTCGGGTTTTACACAAGGAGTGGTTTTAGATAAGTAGTGGTATGCAACAGAATTCACTTGGCAGAGGCCGGTACCCAATTAATCTAAAAAGTGCAGGAGGAAATTGAGAGATAAGAGGGATGATGTTCTTTAGATGAAGAACAGATCCAAAGGGAGGACAGAGGCTGGACACAGAGGCTACCTGAGTTTGACATGCAAGAGAGTGAGAGAAAGGGAAAGAGGGAGAGAAAGGCAGAGATAGTCAGAGACAAAAGGAGAAAAATGTATGGAAGAGCAGAAAAGAACAAGTCAGAGTGATAGAAGGAAAGAGCGAGAGGGAGAGAGAGAGAGAGACAGGAGAATTATTTCAGTCAATGTTTGTGGAAGGAGAAACAAAAAGCCGCAGCAGCCAAGCATGTGTACAAGCTGGTATACATATCAGAAACAGCACAGAGAAAAAAACTCACAAACGAGACCAGAGACTTGGAACCCATGCAGAGCGCGGTGCTACCTTGTGTTCAACAGAAGTAAACCTTTGAGTATAGCCCATGACACATTTCACAGAATCTAAGGAAGAATATGTTGGGGGTCAGTGGTGTTCAGCTCTGTTCGGGTCATTTTGGCAACTGTTGGTGGACACATTCTGACAATGAGCACTCATCAGATTAAAAAGAAAAATTCAACAATTTGAAAAACGAGTCGTTACTGACACTCTAGGTCTGATCAACAGGCCCTTTCAGCAGCCAGGCACCTGAAAAAGACCATTACGGAGTTATGCTGGATGAAAGCTGATTCCAGGAAAGGAAGCTCGAGAACATTTTAGAGCCTCCGACCTATGAGGGAAATACAAGTGTATTACTGCAGTCATAGATGCGATGGTTTGTTCAGTAAGATAAATGAAAAAGAACTCAAATACAACTTGATCTGCTAGTAACACAGCACTGTACACCACTCTGGGGAAGATCCATAATGCTTATGTATGGGGATACTGTCATTTATTCCATCACACTGTTGTACGGCATTTGTAAAGATATTCAAAACCACAGCTAGTCAGATTTCCTGTCCAGGGAAAAAAACAGATTTAAATTAATTCCCTCATTCTCTCTCTCACCCCCCACACACACACAAGCCAGGAGTGAGAAGAAGAAACAACTTTATTTATTTCTCACTGTACACACAGCAAATGTGTTCTCTGCACTTTAACCCATCCTATTGTATAAGAGCAGACCCAAGCAACACCACCCGCGGACCAACTCCAGTTCTTTTTCCTACTGCCTTCCTCAGGGGCACAGGCAGGAGTATTAACCTCAGCATGCATGTCTTTATGATGGTGGGAGGAAACCACAGAACCCGGAGGAAACCCACACAGACACAGGGAGAACACGCAAACTTCACAGAGAGGACTTGGGATGGCCTGGTTTGAACCCAGGACCTTCTTGCCGTGAGGTAACAGGATTATCCACTGGGCCATAAACCTTGATGGGCGTGGTTAATTTGTTTGGGCCATTACCACCTACTACAGCATTGACATTCAGGGGTGACACTCCTATACACCCTCAAACACACACAGACACACACACAGACACACACACACACACCGTGCCCCCCATCAGTTGCAGTAAACTCAATTCCCGGGTGTCAATGCTGGGTAGAAAAAGCTCACTTTCTAAGCCTGAATACCTCTCCAACTGCTCCTTGAACATTATACTAGTAATCCTCAGAGACAGAAGTGGGTCCTGCTAAAAAAGGACAAGGTTATTCAAGGTCGACACAACCACTGATACTTGTGCTGGGTTATTGACACAGTGAACGGTGCTGTGACCACTCTTATGTTTTGGACCGTGATCATGGGCATATACTCAAAACATTTACCGGGCTAGGGACTAAAAAGCTGCGACACAGACCCATGAGCGCTTTAGGGGGCACAGCGCAAACTGAGGTAGCTGCAGACAAACCTAATGACTGGATCATCAATGAAGGTATTATGATGACTGTAAGATACACTCCCATCTCCCTCCCAGTGTAAACACCACCTTCCAGTTTCTCAGAGACCAAAGCGGAAGCGGAACGGAAAACAGGATGACACAGAGAAATAACCTTGACGCCAGAGCCTCCTGGTTACATAGTACATAGATATACGACAGTGTAATCAAAGCAATATGGGAAATGTATTTTTGTGGCTTTTTGAAGAAGAAGAAGAAGAAGAAGAAGGGGCGGGCATTAGGAGAAACAGCATGAGAGAATAAACATGTCAACGTTAGGCGAGAAGAGTGGAAGAGGAAGATGTTAGAAGAGAATAAATAAAAAATCTCATGCATTAGAGGAGAACACGCACTCACACCCCACAGTGGCAGAAGCGGAGTTGGCAGCAGTGGCAGTAGTGGTAGTAGTAGAAAAGGCTACATGTGTAGGGCTAGAAACATTGGTTACATCGTGCTGTTGTTGGCTGGAGTTGGAGGCCTGTCGCCTAAGAGCCCCCTGAAAGGAAGTTCCACTCTGGAACGCACTCACTACATCCATCTGTAAAGAATCAGACAGCGTGACAGGAGAAAGCCCAGAGGAGATAAGAAACAACACTGCCAGAAGAGAGAAGAAAATAGAGAAAAGGCAAGGCACCAATATTTACAGAAAACCGTCACTTAAGAGACTGGATTTAGGCATTGTAGTTAAGAGAGAGGGAAAGTGGGTGGGTGGTGTTTTAAAGGCACTGATTGTAAAACGCTCCAAGTCTCAGGGTTAACTTCCCTTTCACTCCATTCTCTGCCCAATCCTTTCATAGCTTCCATCACAGCCATGTCAAGTTTTCATCTGCTCCAAGGCAAATTGTCATCAGTGCCTTCAAAATATTCACATTTTTAGACCAATAGGTTTAGATTGAGTTGGGAATAGGCATAGGAACTTGCTCAAGCTTAGAAGCAAATCTGAAAAAGTAGGAGAAAAAACTTCTTTTTTTTGTTTGGTCACATGCCATTCTTTAAGGACATGGGAAGACAGCAGAAAAGAGATTTTAAGATGGAAGAACAATATAGAGTCAAAGCAGTTTTATGGCTTTAGATTCCCTTGCTGGTGCTTAGATGTGGTGCATGGGTAAGTCTAAAGAATGTTACCTGGGTCTGGATCCGATTGAGGCCTCGGAACCAGAGGATCTGCCCCCGGCGGAGCTCACGCTCAGCGTGGTCAATCTCCTCCATGTCCTCCATGTCTTCCAGCTCCTCATCAGGAATCTCTTCTTTCTGGGTGCCGTGGCCTGCTGTCTTCAGGAACTTCAGACGACTTGTGGGGATGGAGGAGATTACCTGGATGAAAGGTAGGGGGGTTAGAATCCCTCATCAAACCTATATTTCCCCTTGATAGGATGTAGAACACCTGTAGTACAAGAGCCCTTAATGTTGATGCTAATGCATTAGCCGTTCTGGCGTGCGTGTGTGTGTGTGTGCGTGTGTGTGTGTGTGTGTGTGTGTGTGTGTAAAACTGACTTAATGTCAGAAGTATGAAAGAGGCCATGAGTTTTAAGACCTTGTTTTCAAATGAGAAGATCAGGAATCCCCTGTAGCTAATTTTAATTAGCTGAATGTTAACAAAACCCTTTAGGAGGTATGTGCAATGAAAAAAGGTTAACTCAAAGTGGAATATCACTTCTTGCCCTGAATCCACGAACAACATATGACACATCTCAGTGGTTGTGGAACATAACACCACTGTAAGGACATTTATGAATGGCTTCCTAAATAAGAGAATTATTTGGCTGAATAAGGAAAATGATCAAAAATGAGATTTCTTTCCCTTGATACATCATATATACATAACAGTGGCAACCTGTGTTTCCTTGCTGCAACTGGAGGCTGACCAATCTGACACAGGGGGGCAGTGTTGCATTACATTTCAGTTACTGATAAAAGGAAAGTGTATAGTTTGGCTGTTCTTAAATCATACCTGTCCCCACAGTAGGCTGCCGAAACCCAGGAAAGTACACCACAGCCACTGGTCAATAGTCAGGGCCACGCAGCTGAATGGCTTCCCTCCAAACTGCACTATGACAATCTTAAAAGGCAGGAGGACAGTATATTTGGTCAATTAAAGAACAAACTCCTACAACTTCAAGGAAAAAGCTTAACACCATTTAGAAAAGGCATCCTCTTTCATAGTCTACAATAAAGTACTATTTCAAGTCATAATTGCTTTAGGTTAATGTGATGCTCTTTTAAGCAAATACCACAGCAGAGCAGGCTAAATCCAAAATCAAGGTCACACTGTCAAATTAGTTTCTATTGAAGAGCTGCTGTGGTTTCTATGAAACATGGTGGCTGGTTTAAAAAGGAAACCGAGTATACCAGATAGTTATCCAACACAGCTGGGGAAAATGGGCTGTTCCTTGATTTGAGGAAGAAACGCAACTGATGATGTTAGCTGAAAACTGATCCTACACAGCTCTAGTTAATCTGTTGACAGGATATAGATCAACCTCTAGACAGCACCAGCGTCTTGTAAAGGGAGCTTTTTTTGAGGTTGCAGAACAAATAGATATCATTCTTTTCTTTCATACGGAAACATGCAAAGGGGGGTACCTACTAGTAATAGTAGTTACACATTATAAATGACTCATTTCTTGTGTAGGGACACACACACAAAACAGTTATCCATACCCGTCTCTGAACTGCTTTACCTGGATGATGAAGGTGCCGAAGACGATGGTGCAGAAGATGAGGTTATTGAAGATGCCATCAAAGACATTTCTCTCACCATGGATCTTACGGGCATTGATTTCATTAAACAATTGCATCATGACGAAGGTATTGAAAACGATGGTGTAGTGTTCGGAGGGCAGGGCATGGAGGGGGGCGTTCCTGCCACTGTCAATGTCGAAAATCTTTTCACCTGCAGGATGCCAAGACAGACACAGAGAACCCATGTTTTCCATATTAGCCTTTACCATCACAAACAGAATATTCTCATGTCGTGATTCCTTGAAAATCTCATGTCACAAATTTGGAAGTAACTCTCAACAGTTCTGAGGGCACCAAGACATGATAAATAGACTCAGTATTTTATGTTAATTTACCAGTTTAGCAGCCTCAAATTTACCAGGCATTTAGAATTATGGCTTGATGCCCTTTCCTGAAGCCCTGTGGTGGGATCAAACCTGTGATGCCTGACTTGGCGGTCCGCATTCTATTGCTGAGCTATTGCACTCCCCAAGAGATCTAATCTTTTCAGTTTCCATTTGGTTTGTTATTGTTCCAGCAACAGAATGGCTGGATTTTTTGGGGGGGGTTTCAGTTGCAGAATAGCTCTCCTCCAATGGAGTGAAACAACTCCAAGTTCCAACCCTCATAAATGCCTTGGCTCCACCATCTCTCAAGTGGGGTAGAAAAAAATAAGTCAGAGGAGCTGCCAGTATTAGGATCATAATCAGAACATTTATCAATCACATAAGCACAGGCTCTCCAAAGAGCAGATATGTGTTCTAGCTAGAGAGCAAATGGGTGGCAGCGAATAGGAAAATCCTTTTATTGACACACTCATGGAGCTTGATGGTGTTAACGTTCTATTCCCATTTGCTCCTATAAATAGATGTGTGAGTGGGAAAGGTCAAACACAAGCACCGATAGCAGAAGAAATATAGCCTTTTTAAAGGTCATCAAATATTTCTGGTGTGTATCTGTTAAATGTCTGAGAGTCCAACTCCGTGGTGCATCAGAGCTAGCCTACTTCACTGCAGTCCATTCAAAGCAGTCACTTTAGCGGAGCGCTATTCAGTGTCTGCTGTCCACTCACTGTGTTATAAGCTGACACCCCGAGGAGCGAGGGTAGGCAGCGGCCTATCCAGGTTGTGTCTTTATATTGCTTTCTGTTCCACTCAATTTTTCAGTTTATATGCACCACTGGGAAAACTCTACCACGATGTATCAGCCTGGATTTTTGGAGTAGTGATGAGATAAGTTGTACATGTTGGATAGAAAAAAAAACACTTGCTGGTGACAGTCTTATATGAAAACAAAGCACGTTTCCTCAAATGATGAACACTGCTGCCCATTTACAGCTCAACAGCAGGTCAATGTGGACATGAAACCAGCTGCTAGCAAAAGAGCAACCATAGTAGCCTCCATCTCTGCTCTTCTATACTTGACAGAAGTTAATGCAGAAGTGCTGTTAGGCATTTGCAACAAAGATCAGCCCAGGGGCAGCAGCATTCTTAGTGCTGCTGTATTTCTCAGGTTACCAGATTATCCTATCTTTTTTCACCAGCAGTTGTCACAATAGAGCAAATGGTTAGGTATGCAGATCTTGCGTCGAACCTCAAATGAAACTGCCAAGCTCTCCATTCTCACTTTCATTGTATTCATTCTCAGCACCCGTGCCCGAATTACAGGGATAACGTATTCATTTTCAACCAACCCGTCTGTCTGTGACAGGGATGGGACTTAAAAAGCACCTGCAGTCGTTCTTGATCGTTTCTGCATCTCTGGCGCGGCAGTCAAAAGGTTTTTTCCGGCTAGCAAATGACGTATTATGACATCACTTTGGTGGCCGGAAAAAACAACAGTCTAGAAGGATTCCTAACACTCTAATCTAGCCTAAATACACTGTTAAAATAAGAATCCTCCTTCTCCTGACTAAGCAATGTTTCCGTCGGTGTAAAATTAGTCCCGCTACACCAGCGTGGGGGATTTTCTGGAGAAAGATACAGAGGCGGACACGTAATTCATTCTGCTACATGGGAAAAGGAGGGAAATGCATAGGCGAGTCTAAGCAGGAACACAGATTTCTCTGTCAATATGGTACACAGTGAGGTCTCTGTTGGTTCAATCCACAACACTAAGCATCGAGACTGATGGGACACACCAAAGATAATCTGTGAGATTTCTCTTGAAATGTTTGGGTTTTCAAGGCTGTGGTTGCAATACAAAAGAAGATATGGTTGGATGTGTGGGGGCACTCGGGTTTTTCTCAAACAGGTTTACAACGAGTTCATCCAGGAAACATCGACACCTCTCCTCACACAGAGAGACACCGCACATTCTACCTCCGATGCAAAGATAGACTTATTTGCCCTCCAACACAAGATCACACACCGACACCCAAATCCAACAGATACGCTTGCCGTAGCGCTGCTCCTTACCAGCAAAGAGCAATGTAAAGATGATGGCTAGCTGGTAAACTCCCTGACCCAGGATGTTCTTCATCATGGTGCGAGATATGAGAGGTTTGTTGCGGCCGTAGGGCTTCCTCAGCAGCAGAGCCTCGGTTGGGGGTTCTGTGGCCAGCGCCAGGGAAGCAAAGGTGTCCATGATCAAATTGACCCACAACATCTGGACCGCTTTCAATGGAGAATCCTGGAGGTAAGGTGAGACAGAGATGGAGCAGATAGGAAAGGGAAGTTAAGTTAAAGATAACATCAACCCAAAGTGTCAAACAGTACGATGCTTCAGTTATTCAAATCAAATAACGATTTGGCTGCTTTAGAGAGAATATCACAAAAAGCCGAGTCGGTTCATTTGGACACAGTGTTTATAGAGGAAGGTTTCACTCGTACAGGAGACATCTTCAGGCATCCCCACCCTTACAAACAATACAACTGCATAATGACCGAAACCAACGACGCTTCCATATGCGTATAGGCTAGTTACTGGAGTTTCAGTGCTAATGTGTACTATTCACAGAGGATTGGGAATGGTTGTAAACACCTCATTGTGAGATGGTGACAGATGTACTCTTAGCCCCCACCCTATTCAGGGATGGTCATTCCCTCTTCATGGCGATGGTCTCTATGACTCCCCAATTCAAACCAGCATTCCTCCCCATCAATAT
>OMLC01095950.1:0-10213 GCA_900302585.1 Regalecus glesne | reverse complement strand
TTGTTTGAATGACTTTGTAAAGACAAAACTGTCTCTTTCTATTTTTATTCTTTAAAGTTTTTTTAAGGAAGTTATTCCTTATCCAACGTGAGGGCTAAGAACACGATGCCATGTTAGTGTAAAGCCCAATGAGGCAAAAGATTAATTTGTGATAGTGGGCTGTACATATCAAATTGATTTGACTTGATTCGATATGAGAGGAGAGAAAGTATTTTGTTTCAGGCTTTGACTCAAGTCCTGCTCAGTGGGGGTTATATGTTCATTACATTCTGCTGGTTTCAACTCTAGAATTACACACAGCCGCTTGAGATGATTATCGGGTATATCGAAGCATGTCCACCATCGTATTAATGTACTTGGGCTTTTATTTCAATTTCAGTCAAATTCTACACAAGGGATTTTCCTCATGGGATAAAGCCTGAAAAGGGCTGTCAACAGACAAAAGCAAATTTATGATGGTAGAAAAAAAAACCATTCTGTAGAAATTGGCTGGGTATGTCCATGTAGATTTTGACAAAATGAGGACGCGGAGCTGTTTTTATAAAGTTCACTGCAACGAGAGCAGAAATTGAAACTTGGCTTGCTCACAATAAGAAGAAAACTGAATGATGAATATTGTCTTTGACATGCAAAAAAAATGGATATGCTGAAAAAAAGTTTATGTTTCCCAAATAAAATATCCAGAAGTTTGTGGCTTCATCCAATTCATGTTCTAAGGGCAAGTTTCCAATACACCCTTGTCAGCAGTCATCCCATTACAGTAATAGAATTAAGGAGGCTCGTTGTGTAAAAGCAAAGATTTAGAAGGAATTAAAATGCCTGATTTTCCACCATATTTTTGGCAAAGACCAAAATGTCATGCGTCGAAATATAAGCACGCTCAAATTCTCAATGCATGCAAAACCAAAACAGGATCAGCTCTCGTATACATTACCCCGTCTGCATTTCTTAGAGACTCTTAATCGTGTGTGTCTGTTTATTAAAAAAAATAGGGGGGGGGTCATTATTTGAATACTTAAAAGCAAAAAACTTACAACTATACCAAACTTGATTATGAGATAATGTGTTTCCTCGTTCTTCTGTGAGTTATCGAGCAAGGCCAGTGTTAGAAGTCTGGGCTGTCTTGCCTGCGTGTCATGGGGGAGCTGTGAGGCATGTGATGGCTATTCCACATGCATGACTGTGATAGACGGACATAAAAAAAAATCGACCCCAGCAAAGTGTTTATGAAGTTATTTTGTGATATATGTGCATTCTGCTCTCACTAGGTTTCTTACACTATCAGAAATCCTCTGGTTTTGAGCTGGAATTTGTGTTCTATCAGTCTGGAGGTGAAGGGAGTCTAATGTGTTTTTTTTTTTTTTTTATATTCCCCGTTTTTCAAATGTTGAACACAGAACAAGGAGGAATATGTCTCGTTTGTATGTAAATCCCTGGTGGTCGTGTGGAAAGAGGCAATTGTGAAGGCTTAAGTTTTTCCCCCTGTGCTGTGACTTTAGTATGGAGGAATCATTTTTGCCACCTTCACCACATCAGCATGCATTTCTGTGTTTTTCTGCATCATCTGACCGATTTAAAAAAAAAACACGTACCCGTTTTACTCTTGCCTTTTCTTAAATATGTAACTATTTTACACTTTTTAAACATTTTTATTCCTCTTTAACATATCGTTGTTTTCTTTTCGTGATTCTGATTCTCAATTTTGCCATTTGCTCTGGTATCGTTTGGTGCATTTTATCCAGAGCAACGTACACAAGTGCAAAGGGTCAAAGTACAAAGGATAAGCCTGTACAAGACAAGCCAGCTGTATGAATAAAAGTTGATCATCAGCAGGATAGGAAACGTCCATTTTGGGCAGAAGTTTTGTTCTCTCTGCCATAGCGACTTTAAATTAAGTGCCTCACTAATATTCCCTCTTCATGTCTGTTTCCATGTCTCTTGATGTGGCATCCATGCTGCATGTGGAATGTGTTAGTTCATGTTCAAGTTTCCCTTCATTAAAAAACTACCATAGAGCTTCAAATGCAATAAAATGCATGCATTCTTTCAGCTCTTAAAAGTATGTATAGGGGATAATGTGGGGGGGGCATAGCTCAGTGGGTAGAGCGGTCGTCTAGCAATCGGAAGGTTGCAGGTTTGATCCCCGGTCCTGCATACAGCATGTCGAGGTGTCCTTGAGCAAGACACTGAACCCCTAAATGCTCCCCGAGCGCCATATGTTGGCAGCTCACTGCTCCTATACAATAGGTTGGGTCAAAAATGCAGAGAACAAATTTCCCCTTGCGGGACTGATAAGGGAATCTTTTTTTAAATTTTTTTATAAACCATGCCAAAAACCATACACGTAAGACACCTACCTACTGGTGATGATTTTGATGATGATTTTTGATGGTAAAAATGGTCTTTGAGGTGGCTGGTCGGAGTGCTGACGCTCAGTAAGTGTTGTCCTGAGGGAAGCAAGGAGAACAGAATATGTGCTGAGTGGATGCTGTCCTCCGTCATACTTAGGGCTTTCCCTCTGCACCATCTGCTCTACATGTCCGGAAGCTGTGGCAGAAGTGTTTCTTCTACGATGTCTTAAACTAATTCACTGTCCTCCTCGACTGACTGTGCTCCTTATCAGTCAGATGTCCAAACCAAACCAGAACGCATCCAGTAAGGATGCTTATTGTACTTAGTACCACAGTAGTAGTCTGATAGAAACTGATCGATGTTTTTGCGGACATACTGAAATGTTCAAAACCTCTCAGAAAGTTTTATTTCTGTTGTGCCTTCTGAACGACACAACCGGTGATCAGAGACCAGGCGAGGGAGCCTGGGATCTGAATCCCTAAAAATCTGTGGTTCTTCACAATTTCAATGGGAATATCAACTGAAGTTGTTAAAGGTGGATTGGAAATGGAAATTATCTATTCATTATCCATCCATCCACCTCTGTCCATCCATCTCATGCTATCTATTTGAGTACAATGATTAACCCCACCAACCGGCACGTGTCAGATAGTTTTGCTACTGTACAACTGGATTACAAAGGGGAGAAATCTTTCTCACAGATGAAGTCATTGGTCGACTGATTGTACTGCTGCTTCTTCTCCAGCAGTTTTCTTTCCACATCTCTTCAGCACTGAGCTAGTCTGGTCAATTCAATTCTCCAGGTTTAATGGACTGCGTCGAAGCTTTTTTGGCCTCGGTTCTGTATTAATGCGTCGATCTTTCCCCGCCCTCTACCCAATACACATAGGTTTGATTTCTCAGCCAGCATCCATTTCCATCTGCCGGCCATCTGTACGCACACCTTTTCATGCGATTTCTCCCTCCGAAAGCTTTTCATCCCTCTCATCCATCTTCTCTCTCTGTTATGTCCTCTCGTGGGAGCAACTAGACAGATAAAGAGAATCGGTGCTCACTCATCCTGTTTTAGGTGAGGGGCACAGGGGGGGGGCTGATAGTCGGGCCCCTTCAGAACAGGGAAGCTATTGATTCGATGTAGGGTCAGTCTTTTGAAGTGCTATCATGTGAAGTTATAATGGCTGCTGTGTTGATCTCCACATGCTGTCTGACTTTTGGGCTTCGTTAGCAGGAGTGTTAACAGGTGTATTTGCTAGCTTTAAAGCTAACTGGATTCGTCTCGACTAAATTAGTCTCCTTCCACTTAACATCTAACTTGCATTTAAAGAAAACCGGATGTGCTGAAGTAGATTCTATCTTTCATAGATCTGTGAGGTTAGGGTTTTTTGGATGTCTAACCTCTCGTAAAACCACATGTACATCGTCTGTGTGCTTCCTAAACATGCACTTTTCCATATGTCAAGTAACTGCATTGCTCTTTTAGAGCTGGGGGGGAAGAAAAAAAAACCATCCCGATGAATGAATCTCAGTTTAAATCCTTCACTGTCCAGGCAGCCCTGATAGAAAGCATTAGATTTGTAACATTGTCAGAGGGAGCATAGTGGGAGTTTGGCCTAAATGAAGTGTCTGCAGCTGGGAATTCCTTCAAGGGCCACTGAAATTCGGCCCTATGCTGTTTTAGCTGTTTGCCCCGCTGCCCAGGGAGATACAGAAGCGGGCTCTGTTGAGACCACCCCCGAGGATAACACTCATGCCTCATCGAAAAAACGAAATGATTAAACGGGAGCTGAGGGGGTAAAGTGTGTGTATTTATATGTGTGTATGTGTGTGTGTGTGTGTTTGTGGGGGGGGGGTTAAATGCCGCATGCAGCAAAGCTTTATCCTGGGAGGTCATGTCTGGACACAGGAAGGCCCGAAAGACGATCAAACAGTCATTATAGTAGTTAAGTTCACTTATCTTAATTGGGATGTTTTCAAAAAAATGTTATAGGCAGTTACCTCTTTTCATGTTGACGAATGCCCCCACAGGACCATCAGTGATCATTTTGTCAATGAAAACTGGTTTTTGGTCCAGGTGTCATCACCTCAGACCACTAGCTGTGTGTCTTTCTGCCTTTTGATGTACACCCATGTTGTTACCATTGTTTCTCTTTTGTTATCTTTTGTTATCGTATAAAATTTGACATATCAAGTTATCCAAGTAAGATTTCGATTGCAAAAAGTCATATCGATTTTACTAATACTGGGCTCCCAGCAAATCCTGTCAGTCTTTCAGTCTGTCCCTCTTTCTCTCGCTCTCAGGACTTTTTTTCCCCTAAGACTTCAGACTGTTTTTTGCCACAGTCTGTGTTTTTATTCTGTGGGAATGTCTGGCCTTTTGTTACATGTTGTGGTTTGGGTGGTAAAATGTTGCCAAATTGTCCGAATGGGTGGCTGTGTAAACTAGGTGCTCCCAGAGCCTTTAACCCCAACCCCATTCATTTTCCTGCTCTGTTCTGGTTTAATGATGAGACACATACTATTACACAGGCCTGTAGGGGACTGGAAGTGGAATGTAAATGGTGAAAATCATAATTGCAAATTTAAAAAAAAAATCCATCTTGGGATACATGCTTATTGAAATAAAAGCGGTATCTCTCTCACATAATCGACGCTAATAAAAAAGAATCCCAGATTTCTCTTTGACACTGTAAATAAAGTTGTCAAAAAACCAGCCATCTATTAGCTACGCAACACTGACAGCTCATGACTTTCTAGACTTTTTCTGCTATAAAGTTGATGAACTCCAGCTACTTCTGCAGCTCAGCTACCGTCCTGCCAAATTCAAATATGCAGTCGTGGAACAATTTGTCATTGTTATGCAGATGAAACTCAGCTGCATGTGCCTATGAGGGCAGATGAACATACTCAATCAGCTAATCTGGAGGCCTATTTGGATGCTGCAAAAAATTGGATGTCCTCAAATTTCCTGCTTTTTGAATTCAGATAAAACAGAGATGATGGTCATTGGCCCTACTAGACACAGACATCAATTTGATCAATTATCAACAACAATCAACAATTTTGTGATTTACAAAGTATGGCCGTCAAGAATCTCCAGTGATCACATCCTATTCTTTGATAAGCACGTTAAAGAAATTACCAAGACTGCCTTTTTTCACTTACATCACATTGCTAAAATTCAGTCCTACCTGTCTATGGCTGTAATCCCCCCCCGGTGGGACTAATAAAGGAATATCATATCATATCATGCAGATGCTCTAATACATGCATTTGTTACATCCCGACTTGGTAACTGTAATGTTCTCTTTTCAGGTCTGCCACATGCTAACTATGAAAATATTCAGATGGTTTGAAATTCTGCAGCCAGAATCCCAACTAAAACTGTACAAGTTGACCATATTTCTCTGATTCTGATTTCAATGTTAGATTGGACTTCAAGGTGCTTTCACTAACTTGTAAAATCCTAAATGGGCTTGCCACGGCCATACCTGTCCGATCTCCTTGAACCCTACATTCCATCTTGAGCTCTTTGGTCTCAAAATACAAGATTCCCCAAATTTAAATAAAGAAGTCAGCTGGTGGCAGGGCCTTCTCTTTTCAGGTCCTATCATTATGGAATAATTTGCCTGCCGCTGTCAGAAAATCAGAATATTTTGACTTCTTTAAATCTGAATTTGAGACTCATCTTTTATTTTGTTTTTGCCTTAATCTGCAAATAGTGACTTTACATGACGTGACTCACAACCTGTACCACGTGGCGGGTGGGTTTCTGTCTTAATGACTTTACCAATTACTGTTTTGGCTCTTCTCTTCTCTCACATGTCTTTTGTCTCACATGCGGATGTCTTCTTTTCCTTTGTCTGTCCATGTGATCCGGGAGGAGCCTGGAAGACTTGTGATAGGTGGCACCATACTGGGTTGGGTTTATTGTCCCCCTACTACTAATGCTACTGCAGCCTCTTTAAAGTTCATCCTCCATCATTCCATCTCTCCACATTCTTCATGTGATGAGTATGTGAACTAGAGCTAGTGGTTCTATCGGCCATATTTACATGACATATGTTGATTAATGTGCACTGTCCCTATAAAGGAGATCTATCCACCCATCCATCGGCGGTCAACCGCTTATCGAAAATGTGGTTGCAGGGGAACTTGAGCTTATCGGGGTGTTCATTGGACAAAAGGTAGAGAGACACCCTGGACGGCTCACCAGTCCATCACAGGGTAGAGCAGTTAGGGGAACGATGTCTTGCTCAAGGGAACTTCAATACGCTTCACTGTAGGTGCTGGGATTGAACCTGCAATCTTCCAATCAGAAAACGGCTCCGCCGACCTATGCCCCCTGTATTATTTTACTCATGGTCGTTATTACATATCTTGTGAGAGGCCCATTTTACATGTCGCAATTATCCCTATGTTTTACTATTGGACACGGACTGAGGTGGAGCTTTGGGGCGAATAAGTCTGGATGCCCTTCCTGAAGCCCTACGGTGGGTTCCAACCTACTGCCTTTGGCTTGTCAGTTTGAAAAGTGAGCCCTCTAACCTCTGAGCTACCATCGCCCTCATTACTATTATGTCTCTGGTTCCATTCCATTATAATTCCATTATCCTTTCAGTGTCGCATCCATGCAACACTGTGTTTTAGTCTGTATACACAACACCCTTGCAAACATGGAGATCCCTCCTTTCTTGCTCTCCCAGGGGTTTCTTCCTATTTTACTCCCCGTTAAAGTTTTTTTGAGGGAATTCTCCCTTATCTGATACGGGGGTCGAAGGACCGGATGTTATGGTGATGTAAAGCCCACTGAGGCACATTTTTCATTTGTGAGAACGGCCTAAACAGATGAAATGGACTTGACTTGACTGTCCCTCTCTTCCATTAGCCATCCTGACCCAGTGTGGGCTGGTTCTGTGGTTCCCCATTGACTCACATTGACTCGTGTCAAAATCCCCGTCAGACAGTGAAGGAATGGCCAGGACAGCATACCCAGCGGAGTTCTCCCCCTTCATACTGAGAAGGATTATTCAGCCACAGGCTCCTCATCGATCCCGTTTCAAATGATGTGAAATCTCTCTCCAACACTTCATTTTTACCAGTCGTCATGCCCAGCTCAGTAGTGGTTGAGGGGGACATGAGCTATTCTGTCTTGACACAAGCCACAAACCACAAGCCAGGACTGAGTGTATGGGCCCATATCCACAACCTTCTGGTCTGTATTAATTGCTTCTGCAGCTGTGCCTATACCTCCATAAATAGTAAATGGACTCCATTTTACATAGCATTTTTTTGGGGGGACTGGAACAATAAGAAGGTCAAGGTCATGGACTGTATGTATGTGTTGGTCATTTTCTCTTCTTACTTATTCAGAGGTGTGCAGTCTTTTTTCCCCCATTTGGTGTGCATTTTGCAGAAACCACCGGAGCTGCAGACAGTTAAACATTTGGCCACTGTTGGATGTAATTGACTGTGGTTGCTGGCAAAATTTGAAATCTTTTTTTTCTTCTTCTTCTTCTTTTAGGCGTTAGTTAGTAGAAGCGTGTCCCTCTAGTGCCAAGATCTATTTTTCAATACACCAACAAATCTTTTTTTCTTCCTGAGTCGTGAAAGTGAGAACATGCTGCCACTGTTTCCCCCACACCGTAATGCTTCTTCATTGTGGATATGTCACAAGACAGCTTGCAGTATTCAAGAGGTCAGGTGGTAGACTCTATACTGTTTCTATTTTTTTCTATACCTTTACAGTCCAGAGCAATATGTTTCTTTTTTTTAATGTGCACGCATGCATGCACGCACGCACGCATGCATGTGTGTGTGGTGTGTGTGCATGTGTAAGTGCACGCATGTGTGAATCTGTCTGTAGCTAATCTCACCCTAAAAAGGTGAATCAGTTCAACTGCATGAGAAGTTTATTCAGGAACATTTCGTCACTTGCAACGCTCCGGAATAAGTTTCGCATCCAGTTGAACCGATTCACCTTTTTTGAGAAAGGGCTCGGGGGAGTCATAGTTTTGCTTGACACTCTTGTATGAAAAAGATCCAATATGAAGTCTAGGAGTTCATTTAGCATGACTTCTAAAGGCCAGATAGAGTCTGATAGCTATGTTTGGGGGTGACAAGCCACTTTCCTGTCAACATGTTTTCATGCAAATTGGTCTACACGTGAGTGAGAGAAGTTTGATTGGAAATTCAATCTTAAATTCAAAGAGAATATTCCCAAAACCATTTTACCCTCGCTTGCAGCAGAAATGTATGTCAATACAGACAAGACATGATGAATATTAATGTGGGGGGAAAAAAACACACACAAATGATTTTGAGGATAAATAAATTCAAATCTACTCTAATTCCCAGGGAGAAGCCATGTGGCGTGGGAGGCCAGTAGTCTGCAGGGTATCCTCTCAACCAATCACTGAATCAGCTGGGGGGAGTTACATCCCTTTAGTGCAAACTTTCATGAAATTAATTGTCATGTTCACTAAGTCACAATTTACACCATGCTAAACACAAATAGGCCGCACCCCTTCTGCTAGTGGGTGGCATTCTATCTGATAATCTACTGATCAGAGTTTGATGGTTCGATACCCGTACAGAAAGAATGTTAAGGTGTCCCTGAGCAAGACACTGAACTCCTAACCGCTTCCCGAGAGCCACGCTGCAGACATAAATAATGGCTGTGGATGATCCCAATAAGTTTGATTGACAGCTTAATTGACTCTTTGTGTGTGTGCGTGTGTGTGTGTGCGTGCGTGCGTGCGTGTGTGCGTGCGTGCGTGCGTGCGTGTGTGTGTGTGTGTGTGTGTGTGTGTTGTACACATGGGAGACTAGTCTTGGGGAATGGGGACTATTTTGAAATAATCCAATGCATCAAAAGCCTTTTTCCGAGGGTAGAATGTGAAACAGGTGCTTGCTTGGGTGAGCAGGACAGAGAACAATCCTCCTCATATTTCTCCTCGCTCTAAAGGCTCCTGGCACCCGAACAACCCTGCCTGAAATACCTACAAAGTGTGCTCACCGGGGCAATCAGTGTTTTCTTTTAAATGGGTGATCCAAACACAATTGACATGCCGTTGTGCTTGCACAATGACAATAAAGTTCTTTCATCTTGAATTCACTGATGACAATTTAAATTACAACACTTTCACGATGCCGAAAGAACAAAATATGTCACCGGTGAAATGATGTAACTGACAAGATGAGTGGTAACGGCTGAATAATATATGAGTAAAATAGAACCATTTCTATATATCTACTTTTTCCTTGGCGGTATAAAGTGCCATTAAATATAAGCTACATCCAACACTCTTCGGATTAATCATATTGTACCAAACACAAATATATAAGATCCCTCATGTCACAAAGATAAATAGTAATTCTCTGTTAAACTTGAATATCAGGTGAATATTGAATGTCTTGTCAAGTAATGTGGCCATAGTAATAAGTAGCTAGCCAGTGTTAGCAGTAGAGTGTGCCCCTCCAAGTCAGGCATACCAAGTTTGATCCCACCACAGGGCACCCGGAAAGTGCATCGGGCCTCAATCCCCGGTTCCCTGTAAACATGAGGCATGCATTGTAAAGAGCTTTCAGGGGTCACATGATAAGAAAAGCGCTGTATAAGAATGAGTTAATTTAGCGCAGCCAAACATTCGATTGATATTTTAATCGTAAGATACTCAGTTATTTCTATGTAATGAATGGCCTGTGGTTTCAAGTATTACATTATTAGATATGAATTCAACTCCTGACATCATCGTTGCCTTCATTTCAGGTGTCAGAAGGTGTCAGTAGTCGAGAATGTTTGAACTATTGAGCAATATTTGCCTTACACTTCAATCATAAACATTACGTTACTTTTGCCTTT
>OMLC01095949.1:0-10279 GCA_900302585.1 Regalecus glesne | reverse complement strand
CATGGCCCCACATGGTCCCACATGGCCCCACATGGCCCCACATGGCCCCACCTGGTCCCACATGGCCCCACCTGGTCACACGTGGCCCCACATGGTCCCACATGGCCCCACCTGGTCCCACATGGTCCCACATGGCCCCACCTGGTCCCACATGGCCCCACCTGGTCCCACATGGCCCCACATGGCCCCACATGGCCCCACCTGGTCCCACATGGCCCCACCTGGTCCCACATGGCCCCACCTGGTCCCACATGGCCCCACATGGCCCCACCTGGTCCCACATGGCTCCACCTGGTCCCACATGGCCCCACCTGGCACCACATGGTCCCACATGGCCGAAGGGTCAGAGTGATGGATGAACCCACCTGCAGTGCTTCCATGGTCATGTGATCTTCATGGATGTGGCCAAAGGGGAACCTGATCCAGCCACTGTGGATCTGACAGACACCACCAGAGACACACACACACGTCTGTGGCGGTCCCTCAGCGCACCTTACAAACCTGGAGAGCAAAGCTTCACTTTTCATTCTGCAACCACTGAATATGCCAGTCTGCCCTGCTGGTGAGGAGGGAAACTGCCTGTCATGAGGATCACACACTGGTCACGTGTATCTTGACCTGCTTCTCAATGATCCCTGGGCAGTCTCATCAGTCACACAGCCAATCACATGACGTCCAACAGACCACTGAGGGGCACCAGTCATGTGACCTGTTCGGAGCGTTCACTGAAGTCTTCTTCCCCACGCAGGGTTTTGTTTAAGGCATCTAAACCTAGCAGGCTCTCTGGTCACCTGAGACTCGCTAAATGTCAAGTCCCTAACGTCAAACTAGGCCGGGACATCTCTCCATGTTGCTAGACAGAATAGTGGCACCTTAGCCACCTTAGCCAGAATGCTGTCGGCTTCAGCAAGTGAGGGCAGCCCCTGAAAGAAGGCCGGTTATCAACACAATCCCTGCTCATCACAATAAGGAGCCAGCCAGCGGTTCATAGAGGTGAGTCTGCTACACATCTCATCATGACCCCTCAGGGACAACAGAGACTGTTGATCAATCACATCTTCCTGGCCACCTCAACCATCCTGACTGGGCTGAACATTACTGGTTACATGAAGGACAATGTCAGTACAACAAAACGGTCAGACAACACAGTGATACCACACCACTAAAGGCTGGGTTCATATGAGAGCTCCTCATTGGCTGGACATTCAGTGGTCATGAGGACTATTCACAGAGGACTGGGGAATAGGATCAATCACAGCATTGTCACATGATGACACATGGACTCTCAGACCCCCACCTTTGTTCAGGATGGTGGTTCCCTCTTCACATAGATGGTCTTTAACCCCCCTTTCAAACCAGCGTTCCTCCCTATCAAGGATGTGAACATCCTCATCTTTGACAGAGTGTCCACTGGTCTGACAGGTACGCTCTCCTGTCTGTCTGTCTGTCTGTCTGTCTGCCTGTCTGTCTGTCTGTCGTGACATGTAGAAACGGACCTCTCATCATGTGTGTTCATTCTACACTTATGGGAACTTCATCAAACACATTGGAGAAAAAAGGCCAACTCACTTGAAGTGCAGGTCCTTGAAGGTGAAATGTGTTTCCACGATGCCGGTGGTTTTGACCCTGGTCCGCAGCACATCTTGCTGTGTGGGGATATAGTCTGCCTTGGCTATTCTCTCCAGATCATTCAGGTAACTGGACAACATGCGGACACGGACACAGACACACAACACAGACCATGTTGAAACTGCTCAGTGATAAGGAGACGAGCGTCTCCATGGTAACGTGTGGAGCTGCAGGAGCACGGTCTTGACTCAGTTATCTACAAGTGTTGATACCAGTGTTAGAAGTGGCAAAAGCTTCTATCACTTTCTTACAGCCTTATTTATTATCGCCCGAAGCTGATTAATAATTCACCTGTTTCCCCTTTTTCTACCTCTCAAAATGCCACCGTATCGAGGTGTGAACGTGGGGATCGTGAACACGTTGAAAACTTAACGTCCTCCCCTCAGGAAACGCGTGACCTACACGGCAGAAATGACTGAAATGTTGGAAAGTTGGAGTAAAATGTGAATTAAGATAAAGTCCCCGGCTCCTGACACCCGTCAAAAGGATGCACATCACCGTGTTGAAATGTGCTGTGCATTGAAAGCCTTCTCGCGGCCCTATCTTATGACAAGCAGCAGAAAAAGGAGATACAGTTCTTATATATTTCACCCAATCCATTCATTTATCCAAAGCTTTCCATCATACTAGCAACACGGACATCCACCCGAGCTGGCGTGTAGTAGCTGTACTTTCTACTCTAGAGGCCATGTTTCAGGGGTGCAACTAAGTCACCTCAGCTCTTTTTGTTCTTAATGGGGAACGTCACAGATCACAACGTCGTTTTTAAAAAGGGAACCGCTGATCAGGGGAACGACCTGACCCATGACCCTGACCTGACCCTGACCCCATCAGCCTGAACGCACAGCATGTGACTGTGAGGCTGACCTCTGACAAGGCCTTCTTGAGCAGTCGTCATGTCAAACTGTGGGATGAACTTCAGGGATCGACCGCTGTCAGGAGAAGATGAGGACATGCTCCTTGAAACATGGAAACTGAGAATGGACATTCTGAGATCCATCACGTCCATCCTTACGTGTCATAATTAGTCCCCGTGTTGTGGGGGTGGACACAGACCCAGATGGAACACAGGGGGTTAACCCCAGATGTCCCCCCTGACGCCCTGTGGTGGGTTCAAACCCACGACATCTGGCTCATCAGTTCCCAAAGCGCGTGCTCTACCACTGAACAGTATTTTCTACTGTTACTGATTAATTTGTTGTCTTTTTTTCTATTGTACACGTATAAATGTTCTCTGCACTTAACTCATCCCACTGTATAGGAGCAGTGGGTAGCTGCAGCCCCCGGGGACCAACTCCAGGTCTTTTCCCAAGTGCCTTGCTCAGGGGCACAGGCAGGAGCATCAAGGGAACCCGAGCATCTGGAGGAAACCCACACAGACGTGTGGAGAACACGCCAACTCCACGCAGACAGGAGCAACAGTGTGAACCACGCGGCCACGGAGCTGCATCGGATCATCGGGGTAGATTGGTGTTACATATCATGTTCTAGACTTGATGCCTCTCTTACTGGGCCTTCCACTTTGCTGCTGTAACACCACAACCCCCCCCTCCCCTGTGGGCCTAATAAAGGAGCATCTGATCTGACCTTTGGACCAATGGCCCGTGGAGCCGCCTGATAGAGTGAAAACGCCATTAGACGTGAAGTTACATCTATTCAGAGGATTTTGGTGGCCTACTCTGCGAATCCTGTTCCCATCACTGTGGTGAGAGGAAGGAGTCTGAACCATGCCACCTCTCTCCGCCTCTCTCTCTCTCATCTCTTGCCCAGCAGGTGTTGAGATGTGGATCATGGTCTGGTGCCAGACACATATAGTCCTGACTCTCAGGAATTTTCCCTTGTTAAGTGCTCCAGAGTCATGATGAAAAGCTGTAAATTGTCCTGTTCACCACCCCCTCCACCTCCAGGCTGTCTCCGCGGTATGCCCTCAGTGCTCCTGGCTTCAGAAGAATAGCAGAGAGACAATTAAAAAGTCCTAATTAGACTGACTGAGACATAATGGGACCACCACTTCCACCACTCTTTAGACATGGTCTTGACTTGCCAAGAGGCCATCAGTCAGATTTTGTCCCATCCTAGTGTTTCTGCTACATTCTGGACACATCACCACATCATAGAGTCTTAACCAGCCTTTTAACACTACAGCTAGCAGGGGGCTAGTGCTGAAAGAGGGGAGGAGTTAGACTCTTCCTGGGTCTGCCCGGATGGAGAGGAGGTGCAAGGCTGTGAGCAAGAGTGATGACAACACACACACACACACACACACACACACACACACCAGCAGCCCCTCACAGCCACTTCACATCATCGTGTCCTTGAACCATCACATTAACACAGCGTAGTAGCACGTCGCCCCTGGATGAGGCTTGTTAGAGTAATGAAGTGTGTTGAGAGGGAGTCAATGACACTATGAAGCAGAGATGGGCTGTGTATTATTCACAGATTAACATGGCATAGCTTGTCCTCAGCACGAGGCCACTGCTGAAACTTAAGGCTGCTGGCTCTCCATAAGGATCACGATTACCTGCCCCTGTGGAGGCCGTGCACCACTGGCAGAGATGTGACGCAAGAAAAAGCAGCACAACTATGAACAATGAGCCCCTACTGGTGTGACAACAGGTAATAGAAACAAAGGGGAAAGGATACCTGGTTCTGAGTAATGTAGAGTAATGTAGAGTAAAATTAGGCCTGGCAAAGCCCATGTAAGCTCCGTCAACCCCGTCTCTATCAGAGAAACAATGGGTTTTCAATAAAGCAGCATCCCAATGCCCCTGCTGACTTGATTACTTAGTCCTCCAGATGCTGATGGAAGAATCCCAGGAGTATTCAAAACCAACACACCCATCTAACTGGTGCTTCCTTCTCTCACATGTTCTTACATTCATTCTCAATGTTCTTATGAACATCGGCCTTTCTAGGAGGAAAACGATTGCTCTTGGGTGGATTCTATATTTTGTAATATGATCCAGTAATTCAGGTGATCCCCCCTCCCCCGATCTTGGGCAATAAGACCCTTGTTTCATGCTTAACACTATCGTCAGCCGCCAAGTGACTGTGATCCTGTGAGGTATGAAACAGGCTTGTACTGTCCAAGACTTAAAGAAATCAATTGAATGACTGGATTACGTCACTCCTCATTTGTAGCGCGCCCTCCCCTCTGTAGAAGGTTCAGTTGAAGAGGTTATTTTAACGACATGTGAATGTTCCCACAGAGGGTCTGGACGGTGCAGATTTTGTGCATCCAGACAAAACAAATCAGTGAAAATGATCCCCGGCATTTCTTTTTCACTCCGTGGATGGATGCGTTTCCTGACAGACCGTAACGCCAGTAGGGGATGATTCAGGAAGACACGAGGGGCAAAAAAACAAGTTATATAACGAAACCATTCACAGAGCAATTCACACTCACTAGGCTGCTGAATCGTTGAGCTGGTACTCGCGGGCCCGTGTGAAGCAGCCCTGGACGCCACCGTCAGCCCACAGTCGCTGGATGACGTTGGCCAGGTCCTCTGGCAGGATACCCTGCTCCTCCGCCGCTGCTGACAAGGCGAAGAGTTGGCGGGCATCATCCTGACAGGGGGGAGAAAGAGACACGAGCATGCACATCAACGCATCCAAAGAACATGAGGTCAGGGACTAGGGGAAGAACGGCAGAGAAAATACATGTCATTATTTCACCATTCATTGACTGAGATAGGAAAGGATGAAGCCGATGCTGCAATGAACGCCCGCGTAGCATGGCAGTGGCAGGGGGCTGTGAATGGCGAGGTATTCTAAAAGCGAGACTGCTAAGTAGCAATGGAGACAATTATCCCCACTTCTTAAATTACACTGACATGTAGGGCATTTCACTGCGAGACTGAGACTCGGGGACGCGCTGTTGCTGTCTTGAAAGAGCAACTCGACCTCAGGCCACTCTGGTGAGGTCGCTGACGCCTCCAGGTTAAGAACCCTGTGAAGGGTAAAAACATGGCAGGCTGGTCTGTGGTGCTAGCATAGCAGCATGAACACAGCTTCAGCTAATAACATTAATAATAGACGTGTTAGATGGACGAGCATCGACAATTCTATTGAGAACCGTTAGTGCTGGCTCTCCGTCTCAACCCTCTTAAAGGGTTGTCCTGACATTCCATTTCTCCGTGTTTATTACACTTCCACAAAAGGAATACAAATACATTTCTTTTGTTGATCTTGTCTTCTTTCTAAATTCTATCCCCCTTTCTCCCACCCGAATTCCCTGACTTGCCTGTTGCTCGATCTGTCGCTTTTGGCTGCCCCTCTAGAACATCAACAGGAAGGAGGAAGTGGTAGCATGTGTCTCCTCCAAGTCACATGACCACTAGCCCTCACTAGTCCACACATCATGGTCTGGTGGGGAAAGCACAGTGCTTGGCCGTCAGAGGAGAATGAAGCAGAGTACTTTCCCTTCACTTAACCAAGAGGCCTGGACCACCCAGAGGGGGACACTAGTGAACCCAGAATACTTTATCCAACCTAACCCCTATACCCATGTGAGGCTTAGCCAGTTATGACCCACTAACTATGGACCTCTGGCTGTGGTTGGAAAAGGTGCAGCTGGGATTCAAACACCCGACTGTATGACACAGAGATGTGCTGACATTCAGGGTATCTTTTAAAAGATGATCTGCATTTAACCCATCCTATTGTAGTCATGAGTGCAGTCACCTTGCGGTGCTCAGGGAGCAATTAGGGGTTCGATGTCTTGGTTAAGGATAGTTTGACCTGCTCTCTGTAGGACTGAGGATTGAATTACCAATCCGATTACAAGACAACTGCCCTACCTACTGAGTTATACTGCTCCATCTTTTGTTGTAGTCATTATGCAGCTGTATCAGTGATGAAACATTGCTCTCACTAAACATTGTGTCCAGATGAACTGATTCAAAAAAGGGGGGGATTTCCTTACCTGGATTATTGAGTATTCCTAATGACTGCTTTAAATTTGTACACTAGTATGAATTAATGGCAGGCAAAATGGCTGATCGCTGGAATCACCTCAGTTTCAACCTAAGATAGAATTGGATTAAATTTAAGTCTACAAATTAAATCTGCAGTCAAGGGGCCCTGAGCTAACATGATCCTTCTAAAGAAACCGAGGCAGATGCTAAACAAATGGGCTAGATAAGTTATGTCTTGATATTCAATAATCCAGATAAGAGAATCACAAAAGGTGAAGTTGTTACAAAGAATAGGTGACAGATTGTCTGAAACTGTTAGAAAAGGACTATGCTATGTACAGACATTTTTCCATAGAGTATACCTTGGGAAAGCTATAGACTATCTGTAGCTTTCCTAGTAAATATCAACAATGTACAAATTGAGGGATTACATGTTCATGGAAGAATACCGAGTCATTTCAGAGGATTTGGTCATAGCAGATTGAACTCTTTCAGTTTTGTAATGAGCCGGTATTGACATCTGTTTTGGTCGGGATTAGTTTAGTTTATGTGCTTTGTCGACTATCATTTTTTTATTAACTTTTTGGTTTTAATGTCAATGATATTAACTCAAAACTTTCTATCCTCAGACCACGCTCTTTAATGGCTCCATTAGCCTACTGAACAGCTATGGTTTCTCGGCGGTGACATTCGATGGTGCTGAAGGTGGTGCTGTTATCCCCCGCACATCAAGCAGGTCTTACCATTTTGACCAAGTAGACCAACAGACAGTGGAAGAGCTCCGTGTCTGGGCTGCCACCCAGGACTTTATGTCCTCCATCTCCAGGACTCCACTGTCTGGCGTTCAGCCCGATGTCTACTTTGACCTCACCTGCCAACTGCTATCTAAAACCCCTGTAGACTCCACCTGTGTCCTACTGAAGGTAGACAGTACCTGAAAACTCTTCACTCTTGAACTAACAGCCACTTCCCAGATGTCTACATGATCCATAAATCAGCCACAACAGACATATGGAAACACAGACTGATACATAACCCAGTTACAACAGACATACATAGACATAAAAGGGATACACAACCCAAAAGACCTGCATAGATTTGTACTTCAAAATCCTGGACTGACAGCTGAGGAAGACGTTCAGTGGAATCTTAAAACGTACTCAGGTTTTTGTTTTAAACATATGTCCAGATGACCTGATTGAACTATTTCGACCTTCAAAATCCTTTGTTTTTGTCGTTAGGTTTGGGACGGCACCAGATGCACTCACCCTCTATTGTCTGTGTCGATGGAGCCAGCCATCACTGAAGGAACGTCCAGTCTCTCTAAGGAACGAGAGAATCTCATTGCCAACGTCTTTGTATATGACAACCACATTGAGGCCACCAGGCAGTTGAAGGTAAGAGGTCACTCATACATACCATTACATTACAGGCATTTAACCCATCCTGTTGTTTAGGAACAGTGATCATAGCCGATGTGTGGGGCTCGAGGAGCAGTTAGGTTCAGTGTCTTTGAGGTATATAGTGTCAAAGTGAGACATGGCGCCAGTGATATTCCTTGTCAACTGGCGGGCAGGTTCATAGCAAATTGTTTGGGTAGAACATGGACTTACCTATCTTATGTCTCTTTAGCCTGGAGACTTCCTCCGGATTTACAACCTCCACTCCCTACCTGAAGCTGGCAAGTTACCTGATGGCTGCATCAACCAATCGCAAGGGATGAATAAGCTTGCCTTTTACCTGCATGGAGGTACATCGTATGGTAGAGGAATCCGTCTCCTACCCAATGACAACCCGAACATACAGGAGCTGAGAAGGTATGGTGGAACATGAGTAATAATCTTACATGATACTTATGTTATTTATACACTGATTATACATTGTATGCTGTTTTTATACTGAAGGGGGCCATAGGTCAATGGGTAGAATGGTCATCTGACGATCAGAAGTTTGCAGGCTCTATCTTTTGACACCATGGACAACTCGACATTCTTTACAAGTCGAGGTGTTAGACTGGGCATTCACATATCTTCCACCCTCTTACTGAACACAAATGCACCGCAGGGTTGTGTGCTTAGTCAATTTCTCTTCACTCTCTTCACCCACAACTGGACCTCATCCACTCCTCCAATATTATGATGATGTTTGCTGATGGCATCGCCACTTGTATCCACCAATGAGGAGACGCAACGGAGAGGAAGTTTCACAGCTGATCAAGTAGTGTTCAGACAATAATCTGCTCCTGAACACCACAAAAACCAAGCAGATCCTTATGGACTTTCAGGAGAGCGCAGGTGGAGAGGGTCAACAACATCACTTTCCTCTCATGGTCCCTTAACTCCTCCCACCTGGTGAAGGAAGCTCACCCTGAGGCTTTTCTTCCTAAGAGAACTCAAACAGGCCAGACTTCCCTCTCAGCTCCTAGAACCCTTACAGAAGCACCACAGAGAGCCTCCCCTGCTACAGTGCCACCATGTGGTGTTTCAGCTGCACTGCCACGAACCAGAAGGATCTGGTCTGGGTGGTGAAACTGGCACAAGAGATGGAGAGCAGTCCTCCCAGACCCGGACATTATTGTCTGCTAGCTATCTACCTAAAAACTATGTCACAATCTGATTCTGTTTATCCCTTTGCCATTGGGGAAGAGAGATTACAAATGCCTAATCCAAGAGCATTATGTGATGTAGATAGAGGACACTACCAAGATTTCAGATGACTATTGTCACTCTGGTACAATTGTGTGAAATTCTTAGGCTGGGAGACTCCATTACTAAAATATGAACTAAAGATAAAACAAACTATATAAGAAGTGCACATACATGAACATAAATAACAAGTAATAAATATAAAGCAATACATACATATATATGTGTGCGTGTGTGTGTATATATATATGTATGTATTTATATATGTATATATATGTGTGTGTGTATATATATACACACACACACATATATATATATATATATATGGTGGCTGCTCACTCTTCCTATACAATAGGATTGGTGAATGCAGAAAACTACAAATTTCTGCTTGTGGGACTGATAAGGTAAAATTATTATTATCAACAGAGATAAGAGTGCTAAACAAATGAGAGAAATTATCCAGTAATTCAAGTTTTTAATTTTTGTCCCCTGCTCTACAAGCCTGATTCATGTTGCACATAATCAACTGCTAAGTGACGATAATGATGAACATTTTGACAAAAAAAGATTGTGTGTGTTTGTGTGATGTGTATGTAAGTGTGTGTTAAATGCGTGTCTATATAATCTTTCCTTGTGTTTGTTTGATATACTTAGAGTGGTCGAGTCTTTTCCAGAGGGTGAGCAGAATAATTCAGCATCGGCCGAGGTGTGGTGCACTCCACCAGAGACATTGGGTAGGGAAAAGTTGCAGTAGCAGATTAAATTAATGTCAAACATTCACGAAGAATTTTCATAATGCTTGCTATGGAACATCTTTCTCTGTTTGGTAATATTATACCTGTACTAATTAGGATGCACAAACTCCTTGCACTTATGTGAAAGGTGCCTGGATGTACCCCCGCTACAGGGCCTCACATCACTAGCTAGACTCTTTCTGTTGTGCTCTATGCACTGCCTGTTGGCACTTCTGTCCTAGTGGACTCAGACTGACCTCACGGTTCTTGCCCATGTTGTTTCTCCTCATCAGATCCTGGATTGTATTGTATGAATTCCCATATGTACGTTGCTTTGGATAAAAGCATCTCC
>OMLC01095947.1:0-14462 GCA_900302585.1 Regalecus glesne | reverse complement strand
ATTTATTACTTACTGCAGTGTAATCAGTGGATTTTATGTTCTCTCTCTCTCTCTCTCTCTCTCTCTCTCTCTCTCTCTCTCTTTCTCCCCCTCCAACACACCCACTTATCATATTCAGGGCAACCCAAATCCTTCCAACACACCTACCTATATATGGGCATGTTTTCAAATGGTGATTTTCCTCGTTCATAGCGGGTACAGCCCTTGTTTGCCCATATTGCTTTGGTCCATATATCTTTCTGTATTTGCACTTTAATTTATACTTTGTGACAACAGTTATTCCAAAGACTATATTACACAGACAATTAAACGTTGAGCTATGAAGCAGCTGAGGTAAAAGTCAGCATACATCATCTCGTCATTCTGCAATGGGAAAGTAATTGAAGCTGTACTTTCTTCAAAGGACCATGTGCAGTTTTTTACATTGTCACCATTTGATACACCGCACCAGATTATAGCTTCAAGGTAATTCGGATCTGCAGTCCCTGCATTTCTTTTTTTTATTTTATGGTGGGAGGAAACTGGAGCACGAGGAGGAAACTCACACAGACACAAAGAGAACATTCAAACTTCATCTTGGGCTACTGGGCAGCATAGCTCAGGAGATAAGGTAGTAAAATAGTGATTGAAGAGTGGTGGTTTGATCTCCAGCCTCAGCAGAAACTGTGTTGAGTTGTCCATAAGCAAGAAACTGAACCTCTAACTGCTCCCCGAGCACCATGCTGTGGTCGCACTCACTATCCCTATACAATAGGATGGGTTAAATGCAGAGAACAAATCCAACTGGCCTTGATCGTGTTGCAATACAACACATTCACTATCAGGTTTTTTATGCTACACCAAAATGGGATTATTCCTTAAAAAATATTGAGCCTAATGCTCCAACTTTTCTCTCCCTACACCCCAGTGTCAGTGTCTATAGGTGCTGTGTGACTCCATTGGTGTTACCTGTGTTCTCCTCACCCAGTGATAGATATTCATGCATCAGACACCCTTGAGTGTGTCAGATTACAAACTTGGTCCAGCAGAGATGATGGCGCTGAAATTACAATTACATTAATGTTTACAGGGATTTGTTTTCCTCCATCCATCCATCCATCCATCCATCCATCCATCCATCCATCCATCCATCCATCCATCCATCGTCAACTGCTTATCCAAAGTCAGGTTGTGGAGTAATGCTGGGGCCTATTTCAGTGCTCATTGGACAAAAGGTGGGAGAAATAATTCTGGAAAGGTTGTTATTCCATTGGAGGGTTCGACCAGTTAGGGGTTCTGTGTCTTGCTCAAGGACACTTTGACATGCTTTCTGAAGGGGCTGGAGATTGCAACCCCAATCTTTTGGTTGTTAGACAGCCACCCTCAATCCAGAGCTGTGCCACCCCGTAAGGCTCTTTCCTTTTACTGCCTCTCTCAAAAAATGTTCTTGTGTTTCTATCATCCAAATCGCTGCCACAACAGTGAGAGGTCCATTTTACATGCCACAATTAGTCCCCATGCTGTCGGGGTGGATATTAACTTGGATGGAGCTTGGGGGAATAAGGCCAGATCCCCGTCCTGACACCTCATGATGGTTTCAAACTCACTGACTATAGCCCATCAGTTCCCGAAGCGTCTACTCTACCATTGAGCTACCGCAACCCAACTTCTACAACACTATTGGTAGGTAATCCTAATTTCAAGTTATTATCTGGTGATTTGCTAAAGCAAACCACCTACTATGATGAGGAAACCATTGAAGATCATTTTGGGGAATATTTGGGCTGGCTTAAGTTGGCAATATTCCATAAAAGTGAGTCATCATAGCATGAGGTCAGAATGAATAATGACAGTTATTTCCAGTACTAGCTTGGGTGAATTGTTGATGGCAATGTTGGTGAAAGGATTAAACATCAAGACAAACGATGTGCAATGATCATAGAAACAATATATTTATAGTTATATCCTCCTTATCCAAATCAGCTTTATTTAAGATCACTTTAGAGTTTTCACTCCATTTGACTACACATGAAATAGTTGAGAAGACCAGGGCAGATGTTAACTTGACTAGACTTTTTTCCTAACTATTCAGTGGCAGTTGTGGTCATCGTTCAAGTGTACTGTGTCTCATACTGCCTACACTTATGCCACTGATAATTTCCATCATAATAACCTTGGAGTTTTGTGGCTTCCATTATTTTGGGTAATTTTACCATTTTATACCCAGCATAGCTTTATGTGACTTAGTGTTATGATGGTTGCAGGGGCATGTTCTCACGCTCTCTTGGGTTTGTGTAATTTTCAGAGTAACTAGTGAGTCTCAGAGGAGGAAAGCAATGACCGAGATCATTGAGGGGCAAAGGATTTTAAAGGATTTTAAAACATTTCAGCAGGAAACAATCATATTGCATTATATTTGTGTAGCGCTTTATCTTCATATCCAACGTGCTTCACAGTGAATGGGAGAAACTCACCTCAAACACCTCAAATGTGTTACCACTTAACACCCCTTAGGGGTCCTCTTGAACAATTCAAACAAAACAGCCAAACTACATCATTGGTGTAAATCTGTATACCCTACAGGATCTCCATGGTCATCAAAAGATGTGCTGACTCAGAAGTTAATGTCTCACCCCCCACCATTGATGAGGGGGCCTCCTGGCTCAATCTATGATATTTAAAGCAGGAGTTATTTGCCCCTATTTTCATAGGTTTTTTAAAATAATTTGTATTATTATGTTTTATACCTAAAGAAAAATGCATCATTCCAATCCAAGTCTGGAACCAGTTTGTTTGGGGAGCCCAAAGTGTTCATCTTTAGGAGATGCATACACAGATCAAATTTGCTGAGACTTGGTGTGACTTTCTTGATAGATGGACAGAGAATAATCCACAGTCATTGATTTTGTATATTTTGTTTGTGTGATTACAAGAAATTATGTGTATTAATAAGAATGAGACTTTGGGGTTCTCTGTTGGTGTAGGGGGTTAAGGCGATGTTTAGCGCATCTCCGTTTCCAGCACCATTACCAGCCACAGCCAGAGGTCAGAGGCCAGAGGTCCAAAGTTAGTGGGGCATAATTGAGTAAGCCTCACATGAGTATAGGCTTTAGGTTGGATAAAGTATTCTAGGTTTGCTAGTGTCCCCCTCTGGGTCGCCAGGGCGCCTGCAGTTAAGTGAAACGAAAGAACTCTCGCTTCGTTCTCCTCTGACGGCTTTACCTGCGAGACTGTAATGTGTGAAATAGTGAACGCTAGTCATCACCTGACTTGGAGGACTCACATGCTACGGCTTCCTCTTTCCTGTCAATGTTCTAGAGGGGCATCAAAAGGCAATGGCTGTAGGCAACTCGGGTAAATGTGGGTGGGAAAAAAAGGGGGATATAATTTAGAAAAAAATACAACTACAAAAACTAAATGAGACTTTAAACAAGTAGTTACTTGTCTTTTTTCTTTTTTTCTTTTTTTCGATCTTTTTTCTTTCTCTAAATTTAAAACCACAGTTCTTTGCCGTAGAGGAGAATGAAGAGAGAGTACTTTCCCTTCACTTAACCGCGAGCGCCCGGACGACCCAGAGGGGGATACTAGCAAACCCAGAATACTTTATCCAATCTTAACCCTATACCCATGTGAGCCTTAGCCAATTATGCCCCACTGACTTCGAACCTTCGGCCGTGGTTGGCAATGACACAGCTGGGATTCGAACACCCATGTATTTACTTTTTAACAGCACACCTACAATGCTGTGTTATGTGTCATTGTCCCTGTAAGTAGCCCATACTTCTGTTGGCAACCACTTATCTTAAGTCATTCATGTAGTCATGCTCCACCTATCCCAGTGCTCATTGGGCAAAAGGCGGGGAATCACCCTGGTCGCCATTCCATTGCAAGGCTTGAGCAGTTCAGGTTCTGTGTCTTGCTCAAGGACACTTCGGCATGCTTTCTGAACAACCTGGGTGTCAAACCACCAAGACAGATTGTGCGTGTGTATTTGTGCTTCTGTGTGTGTGTCTGTGTGAAGTCTTAACTAGAAGTTTAAACATGATCATGACACAGGTACAAGACGATTTGAAACTAAATATCAAAATCAGTTCTGATAGGTTCTCTATAGCAGCCATGCTTTTCCCTTGCCTGGAAAATTAGGGCATCGAAATTCCTAATCGCTCCATCGTTCCTTAGACCATGACCTCATCTCGCCAGGGAAGAGAAAATGATGGAAGTAGGAGGACAAAAAGAATAAATAAATAAATAAATAAAGAGGAAAGCTTTGGGGGAGGAAAAGAGAAAAGGCAGACCAGGGAGAAAGAGCAGTAATGTCACCATTTTGGAGAAATCTTGCATTTTACAGTTTTGTTTGTTTGTGTTTAATAAAATAAATCCATACGTCATCAAATAACATGTCCAGTTCTGAAGCAATCAATGTCTGCAAGGAAATCCCAGCGTCGTTTATTCAATGATGGAACTTTTTTTCGAGGGGTAAAAGCAGAGAATGTGGGTGTAAGGAAGGAAAGGCACACATAAGGAGGGTGATAAGGCATAGAGTGATTTTAACACAGAGTAACCAGACCAGAGAGGGGCTGACAGAGGGGGGAGGGGATAAGAGAGATCTCAGAAACGGAAATACTGACAGCTGCTTGAGGAAACCCTGGACAAGGAGAGAGCAGAGGAGCCAGCCAGCAGTGACCACCCGGGGGAGATTTATACTTGAGGAGTGGCCATGCTCTAGTTCACCAGCAAAGATGCTTCGATGATCTCAGAGCAGAAAACCAGAGGACACGTGCGCTCAGGAGATTACGTTCTTGAATGCGTGTGCGCAGAAAGATACCCATCACTCCCTTGATTAGGGGAGGGGAACCTTTTTCCTATCCCAGGCCATTTTCATATTTACAATATCATTCACGATTCATTCAAAATTATTCATTTAAATTCACTTGCTTTTTATAGGTTGAATATTCAAGTAATCCCTTTTTTAATCTGATGGCTGGAACTTCTTCCCTTTGGGAAGCCATGTGACATCGGTTGGCACTGACGAAGTTGCTACTAGCAGCTGGTTTTCCAGGTTCACATGGGTCTTTGCAAAGCTAGTCTTTGCAAGGGTCAATTTGGAAAAGAACTGTCCCCAGCAGTAAGTCGTCCCGAACACAGATGCAAACGTCAATGCATTTCTCCTCAGCAAGGGAAAACCATCGGCGCTTACCTTAAGTTTACAGAACTCAAGCAATTGGAGGTGGTTGTGCCTCTGCTTTGACCTCATCGTTACTTGGCAGCTCGATGATTTCATGCTGTGAGCTGTCGGGCACATCAGCTGATTCAATGTAAAAGGGTTTAGCAAAAAGGTTTAACTCGTATTGTTTAATGGGGTTAGCAAAATTCTCTCTGAGTTTTGCGCACTCACCCGCATATTCCAATGTCGTCACAGTGATTTGTCCCTGCAGAGTCGGGAAATGTGTCATGTTCCCCTTTTCCAGTTGCACTTGCCACAGCTTCAATTTCAACTCAAACAATTTTGCATTTGAAAGCAGAGCACCGGGAAGCTGGTTGGGGCCTTGCAGTTTAATGTTGAGCCCAGAAACATATTGTGTGATGTAAACTATGAAGGGTAAATCACACAGCCATTTCCTATCACTGAGATCTGCAAGAAGTTTTCCCTCCGTCCCCATGAACCGTTTGACCTCATCCCGTAATTCATAAAACTTCTTGAGCCTGTTCCCTCGACTCAGCCATTGAGCTTCACAATAGTAACAGATTCCCGTACTTTGATTCAACTTCCTTCAGTAACTCCTTAAATTGGCGGCTGTTTAGTCTTCTGCTGTTGATAAAGTTTATGCATGACACTACTGTGGACACCATGTTGTTGAACTCAAGGGACTGCGCACACAGATTCTCTTGATGAATAATGCAATGGTATATAATTAAAGCAGTTGGATCAAGACTGAGATGGTTCATTTATTTAAAAAAAAAATGCAATTAACCCTTTTAGCAAGCTAACCATGGCTGGAGCTTAACTTGTCAAATATTAGCACCAGCTTGCTCATCATGAAACAACTTTCTCATATACGTCCTCACCCCTGTTAGTGCCATGCATTGTCTCTAAAGACAGAAGTTCCTCTCGCGATTAAAAGTTGGTGGTAATCCCATGAACGGAAATGGCCAGTTGGGTGTCGCTTGTAATGTCCATTTTTATCATAAGCCAGATAGAAATACTCAAAGTTACTTGCTGCATCCCTCAGTCACAAAAAGTGAACTGGTTCAAGTGGATAATAATTTTTTTCAGAAATCTTTCATCACTCAAACAGTTGACATCTTCTGTCTGAACTGATTGCAACATCCCCACGCTTATAAACAATACAGTGATTCCACACCACAAAAGGCTGAGTTCATATACAAGTTAGGTAATCAACTGCACATTCAGTAGTAATGAGTATTATTCACAGAGTACTAGGAATATTTGCAATCACAGTATTACAGGATGACGACAGATGTACTCTTAGACCCCCGCCCCTGTTAAAGATGTTCCTTCCTAACATAAATGGCCTCTTTGACCCCCCGTTCAAACCAGCGTTCCTCCCTATCAAGGATGTAAACATCATCATCCTTGAATGAGTGGCCACTAGCCTGTAGATGGGTGTTGACCGCAGAGTCCTGGCCTGACGTGTTGGCTCTCCTGTGTTACTCCAGTATCTTTTGTACCTTGATTCTATGCATGCGATGTACGTCACTCTGGATAAGAGCAGCTTAGCTTAGATTTTAGGTGAAATGAAAAGGGTTGCAATATTTCACTTGCACTGGAACTGTGAAGGCAAATCCAATATTGTTTGAGTTAATACATATTAATATGTACATTTATATACAGCACTATTTTTCCTTTTTTAATTTTGTCCCCTTTTTCCCCACCTTTTTTCCCCACCTTTTTTCCCTAAGTTGCCTATGTCGCTTTGAGGCCCTCTATAGCATGTCAACAGGAAGGAGGGAGCTGTAGCATGTGTCTCCTCCAAGTCAAGTAACGACTAGCCCTTGCTATATTTCATACATCACAGTCTCGAAGGGAAAGCACAGTGCTTGGCTGTTGGAGGAGAATGCAGCAAGAGTACTTTCCGTTCACTTAACCGTGAACCCCCAGACGACCCAGAGGGGGACACCAGCGAACCTAGAACACTTCATCCAACCTAACGCCTATACCCATGTGAGGCTTTGTTAATTATGCCCTACTAACTATGCACCTCCGGCCGTGGTTGGAAATGGCACAAGCCGGGATTCAAACACCCAACTGCATGACACAGAGAGGCACCGAACATAGGTGCCTTAACCCCCTATGCCACCTAGGGTGCTTGTATATAGTACCTTTTCCCTTAAATACTTTAAACTCGATACTGTTGGATTTTTGCATATGTATTTGGGTAGTTTAGAGCATTCATTAACATTAGAGAGAGATCTCACTGTATAGGAATTCAGGAGTTCACATCAAGATTAATAACTCAAGGACAGCTAGGGCGCTACATTACTCTGTGTCAAGGGACCTGATCCTTGGGGTGGACCAACTTTTGACGCAATGTGTTTTGGGGTTTGAAAGCAGCTGAGAAGCGATGTTTAGAAAATACACATATCAACTGTTCCAAAACTCCTGGAATCACCGCCAGTCTGTGCCCGGGCAGTTCTTCTTCTCCCTTCACTTGGCTGGAACACTGTGTGGGAGGCTTCCTGGCTTTAACAAACGCACAGTTGGGGTAACCACACATAACCAGGGCCTGTTTAATGTGAGATTTCTCTTCCTCCCTGACCGCTGAGTCAGTGAGGACACTGTCGGCTCAGTGGTACAGAGTCGTGATGACTCCCAGTTTATGCTCCAGTGGGGGGTGGTGGTCAAACCGTAAATACTGATCCGTATGTGTGGGTTTAGGGAAAACATTCACAATCAAGTGTCCCACATCACCAATCTTAAATCCAAGAGAGCCAACATGTCATTTTAACATCCTCCCTGGAGAACTTGGTGTGGTGTCCACCAAGTTAATGTGTTCAGTGAAATGTGATACGTCCTGAGATTTAATCTTAACCCAGGTGTTGTCCACAAATCTGAACCAATAACTAGGAGTTGTCCCTGGATATGATTTCTGAGCCTTCTTCTCTACTTCCTCCATATGCTAGTTGGCCACTATCAGTGAAACTGGGGAACCCATAGCACACCAATGCTTCTGCCTGTAGTATTGCTACTTGTATGAGAGGCATGTAGACTGAAGACGCAGTTTCAGGAGTAGAAACACTTGGTCAGGGTTAAGGGTGGTCCTGTCTGTGAGGGTGAGGTCATCCTGTAATTTCTTATGGAGCCCCTCAACTACCTCATCAATAGGGACACTCGTGAAGGAGGAGGAGGAAGGAGGATTCCCTTATCAGTCCCGCAAGGGGAAATTTGGATTTCTCTGCATTTTTGACCCAACCTATTGTATAGGAGCAGTGAGCTGCCAACATATGGCGCTCGGGGAGCAGTTAGGGGTTCAGTGTCTTGCTCAAGGACACCTCGACATGCTATATGCAGGACCGGGGATCGATCCTGCAACTTTCCGATTGCCAGACGACCACTCTACCCACTGAGCTATGCCGCCCCCTAAGAGAGACTTAACATCAAATGAAACCATAGTTTCATCCTCCTCCATGTTAATATGTCTCTCACCTTATTAACAAAGTCTATAGTGTTCTGAATATGATGGTTATTACTGCCTACCAACAGGTTGAGCGCAGCAGCCAGAAACATAGAGATACTGTCAGAAAACGAGTTAATCCTACATAGTACAGTGGGACTCAAAGAAACATCCTGTTTATGTGTCTTATGTAAACCATAGAGACTAGGTGTAGCTTTCTTGTGCAATCTTTTGCAATGCTATCTTGTGCAGGGTCAGTAAATTAATCTGACATGTTTCTTTGAGACAAACTAACACTGAATCACTTTGACTTTGTCTGGAGCTAGTAACTCTGCAGTAGCCATGATACACTCGTATAAACGCTCCCTCTCCATGAGACCTCAGCTTTTTGGCCATTAATTCGCTCTCCTTATAGAGTTGTGTTCGAAATAATAGCAGTCCAACATCACTAAGATCAACCACTGTTTTTGGTAGAAATTATATTTCTACATGGCAAATAACTTACTAGTAGGTGGAGTAATATAATACCAACAGACCCAACAGTCAGGATATGTGTGCTGCTGTGTAACTGAATCATTAATTGAAAGGGGCGTGTTCAGAATAATATCAGTGTGGCATGAAATCAGGGAGGTCATTCAACAGTGAACAAAAACGTGTAAAATGGGTGGTGGCTCTTATTTAAGGACAAAGCCAGCAAATGTTGAGCATGCTGGTTCTAGAAGGTTTCTCTGAAAATCTGAGTAAAATGGGTCGTTCCAGACAAACAAACTTTGATAAAAAGGTTCATTGGCGAGGGGACAACATATAAAGAAATGCAGAAAATGATCGACTGCTCAGCTAAAATGATCTCAAATGCTTCGAAATGGCAACCAAATCCTGAAAGACATGGAAGAAAAAGGAAAACTACAATTCAGATGAATCAAAGAATAGCCAAAATGGCAAAGACTCAGCTAATGATCAGCTCCCAGGAGATCAGAGATAGTCTGAAGCTATCTGTGAGTACTGTAACAATTAGAAGAAGCCTATGTGAAGCCGAGCTTTCGGCTACAAGCCCCTGCAAAGGCCAATTGTGTAAAAAATGATATGTGCTGAAGAGGTTCCAATTTGACAAAGAACACATTGACTGGCCTAAAGAGAAATGGCGCAACATTTTGTGGACTGATGAAAACAAGTTGTTCTTTTTGGATCAAGGGGCCACAGACTGTTTGTTAGACAACCCCGAAACACTACATTCAAGCCGCAGTACTCTGTGAAGAAATTGAAGCATGGTGGTGTAAATATAAAGATATGGGGATGTTTCTCATACTATGGTGTCAGGCCTATTTATTGCATAACAGGGATTATTGATCAGTTAAAATACATCAAAATACTTGAAGAAGTCATTTTGCTTTATGCCAAAGAATAAAAGCCCATGAAATTCGTGTTTCAACAAGACAAATCCTCACACACACCAGTAAGAGAGCAGTATCTTGGTTCCAGAACAAAAAGATTAACATTATGGAGTGGCCAATACAACCCCCAGACCTTAATCTAATGGAAAACGTATGGGGTGAAATAAAGAGGAATTGTGGAATGTATTCCAATCGTCCTGGGCTGGAATACCTGGTCACAGGTGACAGAAGTTGGTCGACTCCATGCAACACAGATGTGAAGCAGTTCGGAAAATTAGTGTTTCTACAACTAATATTAGTTCAGGGATTCACAGGAAAGCTGAATTTTCAAGAATTTTTCAGTTTATACTGTAAATGTTTGAGTTTGTAAGGAAAAATGCAGACAGTTATTTGTTTTAATGGCCTAATATTCCTATTTTTGCACTTTCTGCGAAGGAATAACAAACCTGATGCATTTTTGTTCATGTTTTGATTTGGAATAGAATGTGCAGTATTCCCAATGCATTTTTATGTATGAAAATGAAAGCTATTATAAGGATCGTTAGCTCTACTCAGTTTTTTGCACATACTGCTATTATTTTGAACACAACTGTAACTTGATTGAGTTACATTGTCCTTCTCGTGACGAGATCTCGTGAAAGCAGCTATTTGTGCATCCAAAAATCCAAACCCGGTCAGAGAGCTTTGATTTTATTCAGTCACATTTGTCCTTGCAACTCCTCAAATTTCACATGCTTCATACTGTAATGCTGTTCCAAATTGGCCTTTTTCATTATAGCTATTGGATCCCCACAAACCAGAAACAAAGGCTTACTTTTCACTTCCACAAAAAAAAAATGGTTTGTCCATTTTCTTGGAATAGATGTCTTTGTAGTAGCCATTTTAAAGAGCGGGATGAAAGGTAATGTAGCCTTCGAATGTAGCAGCCTTCACGCTCGCATACAAAAAAACTCAATCAAAATTAAATTGAAAATTTACATTTACAGTGTTGATAGCCCAATTAGGACTGTCAGTTCCACTGGCTGGCTGCAGTAGGCTATGATCAAAACTAAAAGCAGCCTGAATGGCATCAGTCATTTTTTATTCATTTTTTTGGTCTGTAACCTATGGATGAAATTGCGTTAATGAAATTGCTTCGCGGGCCTGATTCAATGGCCTGGAGGGCTGGACCTGCCCCAGACATCTGAGGTTCCCCACTCCTCTCCTAAATCATTACTTTAATGCAAATAACATATTCAGATAGTTCACTCATCCTAATCATGTACATCAGATACCTGTTCACATATGATACCATTGTTTGCTGTCCACCTTCAGAGACTGTGCTCATATTTGGGTCTTGCTGTTAAGAACGGCACCAAGACAAACACCTCATATGTGGAAACTGACTTGGCTGTCACTAAGCCTGTACTTTAAGAGGAAGTAATGGTGCGATTTGGGTGAAATAAAAGCAGGACAAAGACCGAGAGGGGCAGAGGGAGGGATAGAAAGTGTAAGGACGAGGGAGAGGCTCCTGAGAAGTTACAGCAGCTGAATGCTGACCTGCAGCTGTGACCTCTTTCCTTCTTTTTTCCTTCTTTCGTTCTCTCATGATAATTATTCTCACTGTATTGTGTAATGTGAACTCCTGCCCCCTTAAACTGCATCACTTCCACACGTCAGCGTAAAACCTCGCTCGCTCTTTCCAAATCACTGCTCGTGCTCCATCTCTCTTACTCACCCAGTCCCTCTTTTTCTCAGTTCGGTTCAGCATGTTCTACTGACATGTGATGTTGCCAAAGCATTCATATAGAAGCGGAGTTGGTCTGGAAGTGGTTTCTCTCCTGCCCTGTCTTCTCTTCCTCTCTCCCCCTCACCCCCATCTTCCATGCGATTACTCAACCTGCACTCTGTAACTTGGTAACTTTACCTCCATCTTTTCTACATCAGGCTGAAAATGGCATCAGCAGTTTTGTATTTATTGTTTAGACTGTACTGTTCCATTGCGGATATTTTGTATGTCTTTTTATTCTCTGAATGCACCACTCGAGGCTGATGCAATTGTAATGTTGTTCAACAATCAAGTTGTTGAATCTTGAAATGTTTGCCACACCTCTCACTGTCTCTTCCCTTTCTCTCCCCCATTTCCTTCTCTGCAATGTCTTCTGCAATTCCATCATTGTCGGTCATGACTCCTGTGTGGGGCGACATAGCTCAGTGGGTAGAGCGGTCGTCTGGCAATTGGATGTTTACAGGATCAATCCCCCGTCCTGCATAGGTGCCCTTGAGCAACACACTGAACCCCTAATTGCTCCTCGAGCGCCATATGCTGGCAGCTCACTGCTCCTATACAATAGGATGGGCTAAAAAGCAGAGAGTTCCCCTTGTGAGACTCATAAGGGACTCATTATTATTATTATCATTATTATTATTATTATTATTATTATTGTTATTATAGTGCCGCTCTCTCTGTCCACCCCTCCAGCATCCTAGAGATTGTAACTGTATTTTGTAACATCTAGGCCTCATGTAAACGTTCCTGTGTTGAAAGTCTCCAGAAAGCTTAACTGGGGGGAATAAAAAGAAGAACGACAACATAAAAACCCCATTCTTATCTGTACAAACACAAAAAGAAAATAATAAAGTGAGAAGGATTATTTCATAATAGCATGACAAAATCTTTAGAGAAATATGCTTACTAGTTTTTATGACCACCAGCATCTATTGCATTGACTTTTGTTCCTTATTTCCTAAAAGTGATTGATCATTATTTTATCTTGTTCAAACACTTTCATGCAATCCTCATCTCTGCTTCGTGCTTGGTACAATGTGGAACAACAGCTCGGTTTTCTCTAAAACTTCCCCGGCCTTTACAATTTTGAACCATGGTAACTCATTAGTAGAGTGTGCGTTTCAGGAAATGATGAGCTTGACATAGTGGGTTTGAACCTATCGGAGAGCATCAGGAAAGGCATCTGGCCTTAATCCCCCAAGCTGCTAAACCTGCCACACATATAATGTATGGACTAGTTGTGACATTACTTTACAACATCCGACGAATCCGCCCCTTCCTCACCACCAAATCAACCCATCTCCTGGTCCAGGCGATGGTCCTGTCCTGCCTGGACTACCGCAACTCTCTGCTGGCTGATTTACCAGCTTCTGCCATCAAACCTCTACAGCTCATCCAGAATGCTGCTGCTTGCCTGGTCCACAAGGCATTCCCATGTCATCTCCCTGCTCACTGACCTCCACTGGCTGCCTGTTGTGGCTCACATTAAATCTAAGCCTTTGGTGCTTTCATACCAGGCAGTCAAGGGGTCAGCACCTGGATACCTGCAGAGACTCATCAGACCCTATGCACCCACCAGACCTCTGGTCGCTTGGCTACCCCCCCTCCCCCTCCGTATCTGCACCTCCCGGTCACGACTACTGTCTGTCCTGGCTGCTCACTGGTGGAATGACCTTCCCATGGCAGTCAGAACAGCGGAAATCCTGACCATCTTCAAGAGCAGATTAAAAACTCATCTCTTCCTCTTGTACCTTTCCTCCTCCCCATCCAGTCCTAGCTCTAACTCCTAGTTTCAGTCCTATTCCTTTTCTTGATTTCGATGTACATGATTTAGGCAGATGTAATCTTGTTAGCTTATTTTAGGTTTAGGTTTCGTAGTTGATGTTGCGTCGGAGTCTTATGATGGCACTAGGATTGTTATCTAGCTTCTAGGGTTGCTCCAGTATCCTTTGTACCTTGACCCTATGCACTTGTTGTACGTTGCTCTGGATAAGAGCGTCTGTAATGTAATGTAATGTAATGTAAAATGGACCTCTCTTATTTAAGAGCATGTGGTCAATGTCTTTGATCTGCAAAGAATAAATGTTAAACAGTGTTAAACATTAATAGCCGAATTTGTAAAATATAAAACAAAAATTCTGAGCCAAATCTGTGTTTTTCAGTCCCAGTAAACACTTTTTGGAGATAAAAAGGCTCTGCTAAACATGCAGTTTAAAGGCTACCCAACACTATGTTCAGAGGACAGAGGGGGTCCGCTGCTCGATCTGAATTTACAACAGGATCCTGTCCTCCAATCCTGAACATTTTACTGCTCTTGAGATTCATCTTTTCCAGCCCTCTAACTTCTTTCACAACTCTAGAAATGGCCTTGCTCTCTACTTTGTCTCATACACATTAGGTCTCTTCGTGTGATCCCCCTCAGCCGGCCTCTCTCTTTTTTTTCATGGTCAGACCACCATTTCTTCATGATCTACAGCCCGTCAGCAGCCACCTCTGTCCTTCTCCTTTCCATTCCTTTCCTGTCTTTCATCCCATCCCTCTATCTCCCCCTCAGTAAATAAACAGATAGATGATGTCAACGCCACAGCATTTGGTTTATCTCCTGGTGACAGACCATAATGCACTGGGCTGTCGACCCCACAGGGATCCAAACAGGATAGTGGGAAGTCAGAGAATTTGAGAGGGGGCATG
>OMLC01095946.1:0-12886 GCA_900302585.1 Regalecus glesne | reverse complement strand
CACACACACATACACACACACACAGACACTTCTTAAAGGAAGCCACCAAGGGATAAGTTAGCGGATTAGCAATTCCTGCAAGAATTATCCCCTCAGACCCTAAACCAGAGTTTTCAGCAACATCTTCAGATACATAAGTATTTCAGAAGAGGCAATGAGACATGAGTGTGATGCAACTCTTGACGACAGGCATGAGAAGAAGAAAAAGGTCTATTTTCACTTATCACAATTAGTTCTCGTGTTGTGGGGGTGGACACAGACTTGGGCGGATTTCTGGGGGGGGCGGTTAAGGCCGGATGCCCTTCCTGATACTCCACAGTGGGATTGAACCCACAGCATCCGACTTGTCATCGCCTCCATTAAACAATACTTGTATACAGATGAAGAGACATCAGCTACAACAAAGTAAAGGATAACGGATCATCAAGAGAGAGAATATTCAGCGGGGGTATGATAAAGAATAGCCATTTCAACTGCATCGATACACACTCAGCAGTCCAGGTAAATAAATCACAGAAAGTGTGCACTCTCCTCAGAGGATCGGGAAATGGTTTCAATCAGAGCACTGGAAGATGGTGACAGACATACTATTAGACCCCCCCACCCCTCGAGTCAGGGGTGGTCGTCCCCTCTTTGAGAACCTGTTCAAACCAGCAGGAGGAATATTTGTGTTATTGAGGGACCATCACGTCAGACTCTTCGCCATCATATTATACGTTCATATTATAATGATTGAGAGGACAGTTGCTGAAGCAACCACGCCAATCAAATCCATCCACTGAGATGATCTGTCCAATGAGGAGGGGGCTCAAGGTACTGGGTCAGAGCCATTGATTTGGCTTTATGTCTCCAACTTGCTTTACTAAAGACAATAATATATGTAACTGCATAACCAGTGTACAGAACAGGTCGCCTATGGACGGAGCACTTAAATAAAACCTCCACTTCAGGGTTTTAAAAGGGTACTGCTGTTTATGGAGGGCCTTCCCATAACAGATTATAGATTGAATAATGCATTTCAGGAAGATGCCACCGCTAACGTGTGAAGCAGAGAGGGTAGAGGGTATACTGCGTTTAAGAGGATGGAGAACAACAGTCTGTTGTTTTCCACCAGATCTAATGTACCCCACTGAAGTCCCTTCTGGCTTTGGGGCATTTCCTCAAGGTCGGTTGTCTCGTGGCCCCATGTCGACTCTTTTATCCACTTTAAGGTGGCTGTTACACTTGTATTGGAATCTCATCAAGCTAGCCCACGCTACCAGCCTCTCTAATTTTCTTCAATTTGAATGGGTTTCTTCTGGCCTGCCCTGCTAAACGGGTTCAATTCTAGGATGCATCTCAGTTGGGAACGGCAGGAGACTGTACAGTTGAGAGACGGGGGTATACTGCCCTACAGAGGGTCCTGGGTGGTCAGGTCAGGCGGACGAGTGTGTGGTCGTATCCATTTCCTCAGTCACACACACACACACACACACACACACCATGAGGATCAGTCTTAAGATGATGCAGAAGGGAAGAATATTGAAGAACCAGAACCATCCTCATCAGAACAGCCATTCTTTAGATTTCTTTCAAACTCTGCATAACAAAGCCTAGACAGAGGACCTCCACCAGCAGGCAGCAGATCAGACAGTATAAGGAAGAGTTGTCCCAGCCCATCACTGAGGACACAGGAACAGCCTTATTAGCTGGCAGAGTGGCACATTTAATCACACTCCATAACCTTTGGCATCAGACTTGTTGGCTATGGCAGCTTCTCAAGCCATTGCACAGAGGGTATTCAGGGTCAGAGGTGAGCTCTTTAGAGAACACACAATAGAGGAAGGGTCAAATCGGAGCGAAAGGCTTTCCTTACAATGAACTGAAACAAATAGAACTGTTGTATTCATTGCCATTGACAACACTTCCTATAGCAACAATATGCCCAATCTCACTGGCAGTTACTGGTCTGGTTTTTTAGTTTGAGGAGCTATTTACCTCTGTTGTCAATGCAGAGAGAGGTTTTTGCTCCACACACTAATGTCATTGTAGCCTAGCCATTATTTCACTTGTCTTGAGTTACTTAACACTCATTTTCATTATTAACAGAGGAGTGTTGAATTTTCTGTATTAAGGTAATATGTGCAATGGCATTGCAGCAAGTACGGTGTTTTTAGAATTGTACTTCTGCTTGAAAGAATGAATGAAGACATGTCACATGCATAAACAATGGATCTTATTCAGGGGGAGTAGGCCTTATGCTGACTGTATTTTATTATTGTCCGAGATGGTATATTGTGAGAAAAGCAAGGCCAAATTCTTGTTTTTATAATAGGAGACTATTTTATTATAGGAGACTATTCAATTTGTATTCGATTTTAAGATTATTTAAAAAGGAGACATTTCATATCACAACAGTTAAATCAGTGTCTCTACTGCACATTTAAACTATTCCATAACAGTTCTAAGGAGTTTGGAAATTCTAGAGAAACATCTAAAAAAAAATGGATTCCACTTAAAAGCCATTAAGGTTTTAGTCGACTAAAACCTTATGATTATGCAGGGAACTGAAAAAAAAACTAGACTAAAACTAAAGCCTTTCAGATGGCTAAAACACGGCTAAGACTAAATGGCATTTTAGTCACAAGACTACGACTAAATCAAAACTTGCCGTCAGCCCTAACACTGCGTTCATACCACACAACGTAGCTGGTCTCCCCGTCATCTGGCTAGGAGACCAGTTTTAAGGATTACAGAGTAGGTTTGATTGCAGCTGCCAGGCAAGAGGAAGTCCAAAGAGGAGGTTTGCGGATATGATGTGGGAGGACATGCAGGTGGTGATGGAGGACATGCAGGTGGCCGGTGTGACAGAGGAAGATGAAGAGGACGGGAGGAGATGAAGAATCTGCTGCGATGACCCCCAACAGGACTAATAGTGATAGTAGCAGAAACAGTAAAGTAGCTTGGATAAAGAAAAAAAAAGTAGCCCAGAAGCTGCCAAAGGAAAAATCAATAGACTCTGCCTGCCAATTGAAATTTGAATTACGTCGACGTGTTTTTCCAAAGTGTCTCTCGAGAGTAAAGTTCTGCTAATACTAGAACATGACGATGCAGCATCGTGCCTATCCTGCGAGGCTAAAGCTCCCTATATGAACAGGTTGGAATTTCCAACAGCTTTAAAGTCCTTGTGGCTCTCCTGCAGTAATCTGATCTCCAACAGCACAGCTCCCACGGCTAAATCATGACAGACATTTCTGCCTATTCAGAGGGCTGGTGTCGCCATCACAAACTTAAGACTCTTAGCCTTGTCAGCGCAGACCGAAGAGCTGCAAATCCTCCTCGCTGGCTCTACACATGAAATGAAGCTCGAATTTATGAATGTCACATTTTGATATTAATGAGCTACATAAACACTGCTACTCAACACCAGGACCATAAAGCACGTCAGCATGGTTGACTAACCGAGAGCGTCTAGCGTATGCTGCCGTAAGCATGCTTTTGAAGACACACAAAGAGATGCCCGCTGCATCACCAAAACCCTCCATCTGATCTGGTTATCCGATAGCAAGTGGCTGCACGAGGAAACTGAAATACTGCTCATTGATGACCAAATTACATCAAGGGTTGCCGACTTTAAATGCCATCTGACAGACGTAAATGTGCTGGACTGTGCACTGCACATAAACTTCCCCACTACACACGTCTGTCTGTGCCCATCTCTCGGTGTAAATGCCATGATGGAGTGGCTGTGAGCTCCATAACGGAGGCCAGTCTAAGTGAGTGGAGAAAGAACAGCAGCACTGCCGGTGACGTTGTCGTCTCTTGCCGGCACTGATCTAACAACATGTATGATCGAGTTGATAGCACAGTGGGGGGGGGGGACTCAAACGTTGTGATGGATGGTGTCCGTAGCCTCCTGTATAGAAGAAGCTGCAGAACTCGGGGACCAACTCCAGTTCTTTATCCCTTTAAACAATTTTATCCCCCCCACCCGAATTCCCCGAGTTACCTACTGCTGGGTCAGTCTCTCTGATACCCTCTAGAACATCAACAGGAAGGAGGAAGTGGTAGCATGTGTCTCCTCCAAGTCACATGACCACTAGCCCTCACTAGTCCACACATCATGGTCTGGTGGGGAAAGCACAGTGCTTGGCCGTCAGAGGAGAATGAAGCAGAGTACTTTCCCTTCACTTAACCAAGAGGCCTGGATGACCCAGAGGGGGACACTAGTGAACCCAGAATACTTTATCCAACCTAACCCTTATACCCATGTGAGGTTTAGCCAATTATGACCCACTGACTATGGACCTCTGGCTGTGGTTGGAAACGGCACAGCTGGGATTCGACCAGTTCTTTTTCCTACTGCGTTGGTCAGGGGCACAGGTAGGAGCAGAAACCCTAACAGGACTGTCTTTTTGATGGTAGAAGGCCACCAACGTACACATGGGGAGATAATATTAACTCTTCACAGAAAGGACCTGAGGTGGCCCGGGGCTCAAATCCAAGACCTCCTCACTGGGAGGCCACACAGTAGCCAAGGGACCACCGTGCTGACTGAACTGACTGCAGGTTGGGGGATATTAGCAGTCACCCGAGACTGACGAGGTGACTTAGAGGAGAGATAAAACGTGTGTCCAGATGAGCCGATTCATCTTTCTGTGATATAGTAGACCTTCACTCACTACACGGAAGGTGTGAAGGCCTCAGCCAGACTGGCTTCTTCAGGCCAGGACACCCCTGTCACACTCATGAGGTGGATAATGAACTCCTCCGCCGAAAAGGTCACAGAGCGTCACCTTTAACAGCGGGTCTTGTGATGTCCTCTCAACGGCAGCAACTTCCCCCAAGCTGTGTTCCTTCCCCTCTGCTAGTCACACAGATGACTGTGAGAGCTCTCAGACCAAACACCATCTGGTCAAAGTTGACAAATGACAGCTCAGCTCTGGAATCGCTGTTCACGAGCTCCAATCAAGATCAAGGACCGGCCACAGTGGGGCTCAGCGAAAGGTGTGAGCGCTCCCACCTGGAAATGAACGAAATGAGGCTCCATCTGTTTAGCCAGACAACAAGTCCTTGTTTGTTATGGGGTGGCATAGCTCAGTGGGTAGAGCGGCCGTCTGGCAATTGGTAGGATCGATTCCCGGTCCTGCATACAGCATGTCGAGGTGTCCTTGAGCAAGACACTGAACCCCTAAATGTTCCCCGAGCACCATATGTTGGCAGCTCACTGCTCCTATACAATAGGTTGGGTTAAAGTGCAGAGAAATCCAAATTTTCCCTCGTCAGACTGACAAGGGAATTATTATTATTTTGACTGGGGCTGCGGTAGCTTGGTGGTAGAGGGAGCACTTCAGGAGCTGACAAGCTGGAGGCAGTGGGTTCAAACCCGTCACAGGGAGTCAGGAAGAGCATCCGACCTTAATCCCCCTGGCTCCGTCTAAGCCCGTGTCCCCTCCCCACAACAATCCACCATTCAAAGCCACTAGTTGATAACAATTAGATTCTGGATATGTCAGAATGAGTACGTGTTCTTAATTTCATTACCATCACCCATGGTAAATTGACTCGTGTATACACACACAGACATGTGTATATATATATATATACACACACACACACACACACATACATATTCAGTCATACACACACAGCTTTTCTTGTCTAGCAACCACTCCTAGCACTTTATAACACATGCCTCTCAGTCACTGAGCGCGGGGGATTAAGGCTGGATGGCCTTTCCCTGCCGCCCCGCGGTAGGGATCGACTCGAAGGCGAGCATGCCACCACTGAGCCACCGCAGCCCCTATCATTATCACTAGGATGGAGGCAGCAGCTGTATGATGTGCTGCACTTGAGTGCAAAACACATTTCCCTATGGGGGACAAGGAAATATGTACCATAGGGTGCATCCCGTTGCAACCCTATAAGCTGTCCTTTTGAAATGACTTGTCAAAAGAGTAAACTGCACTAAAACTACAGCACAGTCAAGTCACAGCCAGACTAGTGTCTTGTGTTTCTGTGACTAGGGTCCATTTTCATGTCCCCAAGCCGTGGGAGTGGACAGAGACCTATGAGGAAAATAGGGGATTAAGGTCTGATGCCTTTCCTGACCCCCCCCCCTGTGAAGTTAAACCTGCAACACCCGTCTTGGTTTAATTTTCATTTGCCTGGTGCCTTAATATGAGGAGCCCGTGGTGGTGGTGGTGCGCGAGGATAATAACTTGAAGCCCTCTTTGATGACTGGCTGTATTTTGAGAAGATCACAAAAGGCTTCTTGAAAACTGCCAGCTGGTCAATAACTCTCGATGAATCCCAACTACTTCGGAGAAGCCACCGCAGCCTCATCACCTTTTACATATTCATTGAAAGCAAAGCAACCTTTAATGTGCCATTTTCAATTACCCTTTGTTTTATTTGGTGCATCAATAATGGATAGACTCATTGGATCCGTTTTTAACGAGTCATGACCAGGCCTCACATTGTGGGGGAGGACACGGACCTGGATGGACCGTGGGGATTAAAGCCAGATCCACTTCCTGGTGCCTCACAATGGGATCGAACGCGCGAGCCTGGCTCGTCATTTTCTGATACGCGTGTTCTAGGGCTAAGCTAGCTCATCATAGTTGTATTTATTGTTCATGAGGGGGGCTATCTCAGAGGGTAGAACGATCATCTGGTGATTTGAAGGTTGCAGGTTCGATCCCCATTCCTTCAGAAAGCATGTTGAGGTGTTCTTGAGCAAGGCATTGAACCCCCAACTGCTCCCCGAGCACCTCATAGCAGCTGCTCCTATACAACAGGATGGCTTAAATGCATAGAATTGCAGATTTCCCCTGGTAGAACTGATGAGAGAAGCCAGAACAAAAAAAAATTAGCACAATTTTTATCAACACACTTTAGAGTCCGTCTTGGTGCAGTGTGACATATTTTTGCATTCCATTTGATGCGTTCTGGGGGCTGTGGCAACTCAGTCAGACAGTGTGCACTTCTAGAACTGATGAGCCAGAGGCTTTAAAGTTAAACCTACCATGGGGTAACGGGAAGGTAATTTGGTCCTAATCCTCCAAAGCTCCATCTGAGTTCACCCTTGCAGTGTGGGGACTGATGGTAACCCCTAAACAGACCCCTCTATTTGAGGCATACTATGGACATGCTGCAGACATTCAGGTTCCATCTCTACGACTAAACTCATTCATCTGTGAATTTAACACTGCATGTACGTGCTGCAGTCTAAACAATAGATTTGGCTCAGGGCTCAGCACATTTCACCTCTGCAGACTCTAAATTAGTGTTATGTTAATTTCCATTTCACATTGTACCAGAATAAGTTCTTATTGTGAGACTCGAGCACTAATGAGAGAAACAGAAAGTGGGCAAGTGAGACGACTGGGATGGGAGACGTGGATTGTGCTTCCCATGCCTTCCTGCAAGATCTCCCCTTATAATGAAGGCACAAAGGTTGAAAAACTAACCCAGAAGTTGCAAAGCAAACCTCACTGCTGCTCTCATTAGCTTGAGTGAATTAAACGATATGTATTAATTATGCATCAGTGACTAAAGGTCCATTTTTACATGTCATGATCAGTCCCCATGTTGTGAGGTTGGACATGGATTCAGATGGCACTCGAGGCCGGATGCCCGTCGTGATGCCCTGTGGCGGGATCAAACTCATGACACAGGGCCTTTAATTTCCTGATGCGCGCACGCTACTACATAATTAAAATATAGTCATTAAATAAAGATTGTTATATTCTTCAATAAACAATTCCCCAAATATTAAGTTGTCTGTGATTTAGAACTGAACACCATCGACTCTGAAACTCATTAGTGCTGTTGAGCTGCCCCCCCCCTTTCACAATAATCTGTAATTGTCCCACAAACCTCCTAGTGACTGTCTGAGACTGGCTAATTCTGACAGCACCTGGGGAGCAGTCAGGGGTTCAGTGTCTTGCTCAAGGACACTTTGATACTCTTTCTGCAGGGACCGGGGGTCAAACTACTAATCCTCTGATTACTAGATGACTGCCCTACCCCCTGATCTATTCCAACCCTCATAATGTGGTCTTTAAATTCTAAAATGCACGTGTTGCAGTTTGTCTGATTTGGCCTACAGTCCTGTATTAGCTTGAAAATATAAATTTTGCACGGTGCATCAAATGGTGACCTTTATGCATAATCTGCACGTCACTCCCTTTTGAACAAGTAAGGATCAAGTGAGGCCAATTATTATTTAGATTGTACCAAAGGCAAAGGAGCAGCTACCTCAGGACCCTGTCCACTGGATTGCAGCAATTTGATCACATGAAACACGATTTTGGAAAATGCGCCACTCGACCACAATGACACCCTTAGGATGGATCCTCCATCATTATCTTGTCTGTGGCAAACTCTCATCCTGAAGCCTCTGTCATTTTAGCAGATATCAGGCTTGCATGGTGCAGATTACAAAGCAAATTTGTAAAAGTAGACCTGGGGCCAGCACAGTGCAACCGGTCAGTATCTGGGGCCCTGGGCATGATGGGAGGTAGACATGTCCTGAGTATTACCTTATAAAAGGCTCCAGGTGCCATACAAACAAGACTTCAGCTTGCTCTCAGCTGTGTGCAGCTGAAGGTTCTCATATCCAGGGACAGAGAGAGATCATTCATATAACCACAGGCCATTAAAACTGAGGAGTTGATAATACCATGGTGGACTCAGGGTTTACAGGCTACCACAAATGCCCTTCAGATGTGTGTCGATTTACTCCAACTGCTACCGAGTTGGTCTAAATAAATGCCCATTTATTCAGGCATGGACACTCCAAAGCTGAATAAGTTCATCCGCACATGTCCTAACAGATGACAATGGACAAATAGATGACAGATTCAACCTCATGGTGATCTCCTTACCTGAATTTAATACCGGGCCTCCTGAAGAGATGCTGGTATTCCTCTTGCGTGAGCCCCACCCAGTAAAGGACAGCTTGCCCGACTGCTCAGCACTCCCCCTGGGAGGATACTGGGAGGCTGTGTGCGGTGGAGTCCGCTTCAGCGCTGACCAGGGGGAACACATGCACATCCTCTTGCTCCTCTGTCAGCCCACATGTCGTGTGTTCAAAGGTGCCCAAAAATACCTCACACTCATTAGCGGGTGTCCTCCTGGGGACGGTTGCACTGATGAGATGGTGGGGAAGCCAGATCACGCCCACAGGCAGCAGAAGGGGCGCAGCAGCAGCTCCCTCAGGACAGCCTGATCATCTGCCAGCTGTAAGGCCAGCTCCTGTGGGGCATGTGTTTGCCGGCTCTGTATCCGGGCCTGGATCTCCTGGAGGTTGGCAATTCAACAGGGGGCTCGCCCCAGCGGAGATTCCTATACAGGCCACCACTGTGGCAAGCCTGTTGCCAGTGAGAGGCTTGACAGATGGAGGAAACGCATGATTTCTTTTATCCACACCATTAACACAGTTCAATGTCTTCTCCTCATTCTGCAGAGGCTGATGCTCAGCTGTGCTGGAGATGCTCGCCGTCTCCCGTGTTTCCTCCAGTGTCCCCTGTGTTCACGTCAGTTGTCCGGATGTCAGTCTCTGGACCCAGCTCCACTGTGGAATATAAAGGGCAGTTTGTTCATTTGGCACACCTGAGGATGATAATTAATCAGCCTGGCTGTCAGTCCTCTCCTGCTACCCAAGCCCCCCCCCTCTCCCCCACTCACAGGTAAACCACAGCTAAGGAGGCCATTTCTCATTTGACATCTGTTCTTCTCTGAAGGTGTTATCATGACACTGGAGGAATGTACACACTAGAGAGAGAGAAACCATAAATAGGACATAATATTCTAAACAGCTCTGGTCTGAGAGGATCCCTGATGCCGCCCTGCTTCATCCACTAATAAAGACTCCTCCTCCTCCTACCCCTCCTCCTCTTCTTTGTCTTCTTCTTCTTCTTTTGGCCCCTTCCCCATGAAAGCTAATGAAAACTGCAGTAGATTCATTATAATGATCAGTTTATTTCATGTTGTCATAACCACAATAAGTCCATATAATCCTACCCAAGGTGACTTGTTAAGAATGAAACATGCTGGTAAACATTGGAATATAATGTATAATACAGTGTGTTCTCATGTTGATGCGGTGAGAAAAAAAACAGTGGCAGCTAGTTATGGAGTAACAAAGCTGTTACCAGTCTGCATCGTATGTATGGATGTATGGGGACATGATGAGATTTCAGGATGGTAAATGAATGGGCTAAAACCAATTCATTCAAATATGATTTATACCAGCGTTTTGAGAGGATGTAGTTACAAAAAGTTAGGTTTTGATTCTGATAATTTTGCATGTAGATAAAAACAATTAAGTAAAAAATGTTGAACGTCGTCTAAACTTTTGAAATGTTGACCTTAAAAGCCTGAGAGGATGACTGAGAGGCAAGTCACACATGCTTCACCATCATCATTGATGCACTGCTCTCTCGTAAAAATGAACTTTTTAGCCAAAAGAGGTGGTTGAACAAAGTTAATCCAAAACTGATGGGTGTGAGATCCAGTTCTGACAGGATCCAGCACAAACTAAGCAATGGCATCCACCAACATAATCTTTTTGACATAAATGCCAACTGATGCTCCTCTCCTCATACTGAGATTACTTTCACAGTCATAAAACTGCTGCAAATGTGCTACTTGGAAAAAAATGCCCACAAAATCTAAAGCCAGTAACACACTGCATGATATGAAAGCCAAGTATAGCCTTGATTTGGCCTTGCCAGGTGATTTTTAAGCTCTCGGAGAGTCTGTGTCAGTCTGGACAAAAAGGGGCTAAGTCACGACAGACATCATACACATTATCATGTAGCTTGTGAGGCTTAAAACCTCAAATCGCTCACCTCCCAGATGAGGTTTTGACCATTAGGAATGATAAGCTTTGGTCTCACCTTGGACGGTTTTGACTACAAAGCAAGTCTTTTAGTAACTTAGCGGCTTATCCTTAACCAGGGGATGCTAAATAACTGTGGACCAATCTCCAACCTTCCTGTCTTTTTCAAAAATATCTGAACATGTTGGCTGACCCAACTTATGAACTTCTCTGTCATTTTTTTTATACCATTGAATAGAGTATTATTTTACCCCAACTAACTCTGCAGGGAACTTTGGTGTTCCCCAAGGTACAGTTGTTGGGCGTTAATTATTTTTCCTCTTTGTTATCTTACCTTTTGGCAACATTATTCCCAGGTATGAAATATATTTAGATTAGTATTTTCAATTGATTTACAGCTGTAAATAACTGTAACTTCAAATGATCTCTCCCAATTTAGACATTTAGATACATGCTCGTCTACATCTAAAAACTGGGAGTTTTTCACTGTAAAAAGAAAAGTTGCTTTTATTGACTTGCAGAAAACACTTGTCAGTTCGAGAAAATTATGTTGAATCTCCATAATTGTCTGATTTTCCAATGTTACTTGGTATAAAGAAATCGAATCCCTTATTTTTCCAAGATCTACTACCCCACCAAATGCTCCATATATGCTAATGTGTCCCATAATTGGAGTGACACTTATATTTCAAGCAACATTTGACCTTGCTGGTCACAGAGATGGAGTTTCAAACCATGAACTTCAGCGTTGGAACACTAATATAATAGTCCCTTCTGTTTCAAGGACTCTAAGGCCGCTTTCATTGGATCATGACTGCTGCTGCTTCCTTGGTGTTTGTGACAGCTTCTGCTATACATCATTCTCACTCTGAACTCTCTGTCTGTCTGTGTGAGTGATGGGCTTGGGTCTCCCTGCTGTTTTTATGAGAACTCAGTTGTTGTTGCTTTACTTCCAGGGCTCTGTGGCGCTCAGCTGCCAATGCTGCATGGGACATAGTTAGTCTGTGGCAACATGTCAAGTAGATGCCTCTCTGCATGCTTGATAATCCAGGTAAGAGACATTTCATCACCCATGCATGAGTGATGAAACATCTCTTTCATTAAACACTGTACCCAGATGCTCTAATTCAACCCTTTCTGTGATTTCAGGCAGATGCTTTGCATGTCTGGGTATGCAAAGTTCCAACAACCCATATTTTCTGTTGCATTATTTTGGCCACTATTTCAAGTCAACAAATATGTTTCAGTAAGTGTTTTATTTCTCTCTTTCTTCCTTGCCCACTACCCCTATTCGCACATACTAGACTCCCATCTGTTGTCTGATGCTTTTTCTGGGGTTTCTCCCAGTTTATCTCCTAATAGGTTTGTCAGTGGGGTTTTGATACATCTGAATTTAGGGTCTAAGGAGAGAGATTGTCACAGTTTAATAAATCCACTGATGTCAGTTTTTGTAAAATCTTCATTCATCTTCTTCTTACACATGACCTCACTTTCTAAAGGAATAATGTGATTTTATAGTTATGTCAAAACATGAGAAACATTGAGTGTAAACTGAAAGAAGTTGTGTCCTAAAGTGGTTGATCATCGTAGAGAGAAGTGACAAGAATTTTAAATATTCTATTTCATTGCATAATGACTGATCTTGTAAAATATATAATGACTGATCTTGAAATATATCTTTCTAATGGCCTTGCAGGTCGTAGCTTATGGACATACATACACGTATGGGTCAATGTGGCTCTAGAGATAAGACAAGACAAGACATGACAAGACAAGATAAGTTATTCCTTTATTAGTCCCACAAGGGGATATTTTCAGTGTTAGAGTAGCGGAAAGCAGAACGGACACTTAAATCAAAATTAACCTTCCAAGCTTTGTGGACAGTTCTGTAACTTATTTTGTTGTCATATAAAGATTTGTGGCGCCAAGTTGTTCTTTCTAGGCTGCTGATGAACAGCTAGCCGGAGAAATAATGGGAATTTTCTCAAGCATAAGTAAAATCCAGGGACACCTGGTGCTTCGTCAAACACATCTTGGCCCCATTGTTATCTTTACAGC